>CAUYQG010261755.1:0-30521 GCA_963574415.1 Tarsius wallacei
CACCGAGCCCGGCTTAGTTATCTCAATTTTTTAAAAAAAGTTGTGGGGTACAATTCAGGAATAGGTAGATACACGATTATTGTACAGGTTAAGTTTGGGCCTCTTTTTGGTCCCCACTTTGTCTGGTTTGAGGTCAGGTACTCTTATTGATGTTATGTTCCCCCACCTCCCCTGGCAGTGTCCCCTTACTGCCAAAACCTTTCTTTTCTTTTCTTTTCTTTTTTGAGTTGGAGTCTCATTCTGTCACCCAGGCTAGAGGGCAGTGGCATGCTCACGGCCACCACAGCCTCGACCTGCTGGGCTCTGGCGATCCTTCTGCCTCAGCTTTCCAAGTAGCTGGAACCACAGGCATGTGCCACCATGCCCAGCTAATTTTTTGATTTATTGTAGAGACGAGGTCTCGCCATGTTGCTCAGGCTGGTCTCGAACCCCTGAGCTCAGGTAATCCTCTTGTCTCTGCCTCCCAAAGTGCTGGGATTATAGGCTTGAGCCACCACACCCGGCTCCAAATCTTTTCTTGTAGTATGATTTATCTCAATTTTTTAAACGGCTTGTTTAGTTAGTAAAAGAGGAGCTACGTGAAGATTTTGGGAATACTGAGTAATGAGAACAAACAGAAGTCCTTCTCAAAGGTTTTTAGCCATCACCACCAGGTGGTGTGAAGAGGCCAGTTTAGCTTGGTTGCTTTGCAGCGAGAGGAAACCAGTAGAGGTTAGAAGGGAAAGGAGACGCCTCAGAGGGAAGGGAGAAAAGGGGATCCTTACTGGGCTGGGGGTGGCAGGTATTTTTAAGTTAAGAAACTTGGGCCTGTAGAACTCTCTTCAGAGGCTGAGTTCCTCCCTTTCTTCAAGGCAACAATGCTTCTCCTCACATCTCCTCCTCTTTAGCAGATACGAATTTCTCTTTGCTTTTGTAAAGTGCCCTCAATGTTTATTTTCGTTTTTAGAAGTAACCGCACGGTACGTGCACCCTGGACATGCAATTTTCCTTCTTTAGTCATAACACACCTTTGAGTTAAGAGTCCATGAACATTTTTGTAGAATGTGAACTGTCCAAGTACTAAAACCAGTGATTCATACAGACTAGCAACCACTGACAGGTATACATTGAATCCACATTCCTCCTTCCTTAACTTGAGAGAATTGGAAGAGTATGAAAAAGCCTAGTTATATCAAAAGAATATTCCACAGGCTTCAGCTTGATGTCGTTGGACGAGCAAGCTCATGGGTGTTTCAACATTTTCCATCTGGGCTGTCAACGTGCGTTGCCAGAGCAGGGCAACCTTGGAGGAAACCAACCTGGAAAATCCCCTGCAGGGTATTGATTTTCCTTTTCCCAGAGAAAGGTCTGGGCATGAAAGGAAAGCCCGGCTGTTCTTACTGAAAGTCACATTCTTTGGAGGGGTTGGTGTTTCTACTGGTTTGCAGATCTGAGATTCAGCAGTCCAGAAAAACACTAAGAAAACCTTATTTTCCTGGTAAACATGATTCACTCCCAGGGCAAGTTCTTCTCTGTAAGATTATATCATTAGTCAGCGACACTCCTCAAGAAGCAGTTTATGGGTAACTTTTGAGTGAAAGAGTTGCCTAAGATACAGATATCTACTTACTCTCAGCTCAAAACTAGCTTTCGATTGACCTTAAATGCTGGTGTTTTAGGAGCTGGTAATCAATACTCTGCTGAGTTGTTTGTTTCCTGTGAAGATGAGTCAGTATCTCCATGACTGCAGTTGTAGATATGATAACAAAAGCACCAAAAGAAAAACAGATCACAGTTCCCTTGGTATCTTAAAGACAGAGTAGATTACATTTGGGAAAGGTCTTTGTAGGAAGTAAAGTGATAGATGGGCCATGGAGACTGAGCAGAGGAGTGAGTGACCCAGTTTAACACTGAGTATTCATAATCTTGTTAACAATCACAAGGATTATAAAAAGCCAGTATTCGTTGAGTCTTCAGTATGTGTTATGCCTGTTTCTATAGATTCTACATGTTTAATCTTTACAACAGCTCCATGAGCTAGGTGCTGTTATCACTTCTATTTTATAGATAAGATTAAGACAACCATGGCACAGAAAGGTTAAACAACTTGCCAAAAGTTGCACAGCTGCTAAGTAGCTGAGCCAGGACTTGCAAACAGCCCATCTAGTTCTCTCTTAACCACTGCATGATACCAGCTCTGGTTGGAATACAGCAAATGAATGTAATTATACAGTGTAAAATAAACAAATTTATGACATTGACCCCTAATCTAGGAAGGGACACATCTATTTGGTAACCTTATAGATTTGAAATACAATTAAAGACCAGGAAGAAAAAACAAACAGGTAGTGCGCTGCTGTAGGACACACCAGAATAAGGCACTGACAAATAGATGCAGTATTCCTGGGAGCATATAGCTTGTCTTCACTCCAACTGTATTTACTATTACTGCACATAGATTACACATATCTGTTGTTATTGCATCACACAACTTATCTATTGTTACCGTAGATAAGAATCATTTCCAAATCCAAGGCAATTCAGATCTGCTGTCTTTGACATCTATCATTAGAGCAGGGAATGAGTTTAGACAGGTTCATTCAGGGCAAGGACCCAAATCCTTCTCAGTTTTAGTAAACTCCAGAAGCATCAGAGCCTTGCACCAGAGCTCATTAAAAGAATGTTCATGCTGGGGATAATAAGTGATGAACACAATATCATACCGCATTTGGCCACTGGTTCAGGAAGAAGAAAGCATAAAATTCTGTTTGGAAAGATTTCTGTTCAAATTAGTTCATAGTTTTTGAATCCAGCAAGGAATACTTTAGGGAGTAAATACCCACTTAGAACCCAAACTCTTCCATCTATAGCAACACTCTCTGAAGGGTCCAAATGGTTGAGGTAGAAGATATATTTTTACTTCTAAAAGGTAGTATGATTTCTTAAACAAAGGTGCTGAGTGCCATGCCCATGCACGGACAGAGTAGAGTGGGCCCATGCCATCTCACTGAGTGGGCTGCCAGCAGGAAGGGACCCTTCAGGGTGGGTTCAGCTCAGAAAATGCGGTAGAGGCAAGGTTGATGGAAGTTCGTGTTTTTGTCTACAGAACATCAGTGTAGCCTATTTTTACCACAATAGATATAAAAAAAAGAATATGATTCACATTTTAGCAAACAGAGGTGTATATATTAGTTTTTGGTTAAGGGCTCAGGGGTCCAGATCTGTCTTGCCAACACCTGATGAAGTTTTAATTAAAATGCTAACTGTTTTAATAATGGACCAGAGATTCCTGCAAGAGACACAAAAACAGATGAGCACCTTTCCCTTAATTCCTTTAAAGTCAGCCCTCCTCCTATAGAACTGATGATTTTAGTAGTTTATCTCCTATTGCATAGGCAGCAAAAATGTGAAAAACATTCCCTGAGCCCTCTGTCTTATTTTTCATGCCCACTCGGAACCCTCAGTTTTGGAGAACGAGCACTTCTTTATTAATAGTATCAACTGCATCAAATATCAGTTAAAATCGATTTCTCCTGCTTTCTTTCCATCATAACGTTCTCCAGCTTAAAACATGGCAGTTATACGAAGTCACCCCTAGGAACTTACATGGTAAAACTAGAATTAAGAGGAAACTGCTTGTTAGTGTATTAGTTTTAGCTATGACCACAAGTAAACCTTGCTCCTAAGCTGAATAGTAAGCCTAGAATACATTGAAAGCCCTTTTCCCCCTCTCTGGAGAAGAGATCCATGTCAACGGACACTAAGGACCTGGTATATATATCCATCCCCAAACCATATACAAAGGAAAAGAGAAAAGATGGACGATTGCAAGGAAGTCAGAGTCTAACGGGGGACAGATAGATGTAAAACTATTTAAGACATGAAATAGGAAGCACTGTAGAAGAAAAGCAGGGCTAGAAGGAAGGCGTGTAGGCACATGGAGGGAAGCAAGCGGCTCCCTGGGCAATCGGGTAGGGAGGAAGGGGAGAGAATGGAGTAATGCCTGGGGAGGGTGGTACAAATGTTAAGATCTCTAGTTCCGGAGTCACTCAACAGACTTGAACCGTAAACCTAGTCCTACGGCTTATTAGCTAGTGAGCTTTGGGCAAATTATTTCTCTTCTTTGTGCCTTTGCTATAAAGTACGAGTCATAACAGAACCTTCCTTCTTGGGTTGTTTCGAGGATTCCATGAGATCATGGATGGAAAATGGTAGCTCAGTGCCAGCAGACGGTTGCCCTTAATGAATGTTAGTCAAAAATAAAGAACAAAGAGGGGTGATCTTGTAGGGGAAGAAACACTTGAGTTTGGTGAAGAATGGCTAGGTAGACAGGGTGGAGACAATTCTGACAGAGGAACATGAGGCAGAAAAGCACACAGGAAGGTATTGTCTGGAAAAAGCAAAGTGTATACAGCAGCTTGATGCAAGGTACGTGGCGTGAGGGGTGACAATGGGAATGAATAGTTACAGCAAGTGAAAGAGAAAGCTTGGTGCATTGTCACTCCCACTCACCAATGCAAGGGAAAATAGTGTGTGTAAGAGAATAACTTATGTGCTGACTTTCATGCCTGAATACCTAGCACTGTCTGGGCATAAAATCCATATTCATAGCCGGGTTCGGTGGCTCAGCGTGTAATCCCTCGCTTGGGGAGGCCAAGGTGAGTGGATTGCCTGAGCCCGCAGGTTCGAGACCCGCCTGGGCAACTTGGCGAGACCTCATCTCTACAATAAATCAAAAATTAGCTGGGCATGGTAGTGTGCGCCTGTAGTTCCAGCTACTTGGAAGGCCGAGGTGGAAGGATCGCCGGAGCCCAGGGGGTCGAGGCTGCGGTGGCCGGGAGCGGCCACTGCACTCCAGTCTGGGCGACAGTGAGACTCCAACTCAAAAAAAAAAAAAATCCACACTCATATTACATATGAATTGGCCTTACTCAAACATAGCAACCATAAATCTCAGGCCACCGCTCAAGGTGCCAGCATCTGACACAGCTGATCATTCCTCTTACATCTTTGTCACTTAGGTTCTGAGATGCCACGCTCTCTGAATTTTCTTCTTAGTGCTGTTGGTCAGCTGAGTCTGATTCCCTTTACCTTCAGCAAGCTAGTAGCCAAGTGTGACCAGACTCTGCAAGAAGAATCTACCAAACGCACTGCCCTGGAATTTGGACATGTCCTCTTCCCTTCAGAACCTCCTACTGAACTGTCTCCACACGGCTTTCTCCCCCATCACTGGCTACACTACCACCACTGCCACCACTGCCACCAGCCAGCCACTAATTGTCTGACTTTCTTATCTCTTGTCCGCCATGCTCTGGAACAGCGGTTCTCTTCTTTCAGCTTTATCTGTGGTATTCTGTCACATCAAACCAAACCGAGCCACATCAGGTGGAATTACTGAAAGTAAAAGGATTAGAGGATGAATTTGTGCCATGCAATGTAGATACAGAACAGATCCCCTGGGTGCTGGCTTTTCATTTTCGATCAATGTGCCTAAGAAACCAGTGTGGACTCTAATTGGAACCTAATCTCAGCAATCAGCCACAATCTCGGCTGGTCTTTCACTTCCTAAGGTATCAGCAGATTTATGATGATAACTGAAATGACTATTATTAGGATCTACTATGTACCAGGCAACAGACTAGTTTCTTTTTTTAAAATTTACAAGTGTTATGTCATCTAACACTCCCAATGATCTATGGGTTTGTAGGCTAACATGCCTAGTTTCACTGAAAAACATTTCCCAGCGTCTGGAAAACTTCCAGTTAACTGCTTTTTGACAAAGATCTTTGAAATCAATGAAGTGACTGGACTAGTTTCCTATTGTTGCTATAACAAACCACCACAAACTTTGTGGCTTAAAAAACCACAAGTTTATTATCTTACAGTTCTGGAGGTTAGAAGTCTAAAATAGGTCCTGTGGGTTACAGACAAGGTGTTGGCAGATCTTGGTTCCTTCTGGAAACCCTAGGGGACAGTTCATTTCTTTGCCTTCACCATCTTCTAGAAGCTGTCTGCATACCTTGGCTCATGCCTCCTTCCTCCATCTTCCAGATATATCATTCCCACCTCTTTTTCTGCCTCTCTCCTCTCTCTCTGACTTTGACCTTCTTGTCTCCCTAAAAATCCTTGTGATTACACTTGGCCAACTAGAATAATCTTTCCCTCTTGAGATCCTTAACTTATTTGTTAAATCCTGTTTTCCATACAAGATAACATATTCGCAAATTCTGGTGATTACGACATGGACATCTCTGGGGGTCTATGACACTCTCCATGTTCAGCAGACCAATACTATCTGATAGAAGCCATGAGAAAGCTTTAGCTTTCCACAGTTAAACTTTCATTGAGCAGCAACTATGTGCCAAGCTTTATATTATTAGTTGAGAACGGAAAACAATAATTACAACAACAAAACAACAGCACAGGTACTAATGTGTAAAGTACTTTTATGTGTCAAGATATGTTGGAATAAATTATCTCAATATCTTACAGGAATGCTATAAGATTTTATCTGTAATTTTACAGTTGTAGGAACCAAGGGTCAAAATGGGTCGAAAAGCGAGTCACTACAGGGCAGGAATTTACATATGGGTCTCCTTGCTCCAAAATGTAAGGCTTTTGAGCTAAAATACAGTGCCTATCCTGACACCTTTTTTTCCTCGGGATACTTGCTTTTCCTGTGTCTGTGTCAATAAGGCACTCCTTTTATTCATTCATTCAGCATCTCGCTGTGCATAGGTAGGTTTCAACAGATCTTCCCCCTGCCCTCAGGGCAGGTGATTATCTTGTCTTCTTCCTTTTCTTTAATTCACTGGAAATCTAAAACTTACATATGCTTTTCATCTTCCTGGAACATTAGAACACTAACACCTTTTTGTCCTAAAGGAAAGGGAAAAAGGCTTCCGGTTGGTCACAAGTCAGGCTCTGAGTAAAATCTACTGTTTAAGTAAGATTTGAAGTCAGAAGAAGTGATCTGGAGAAGAGTAAAGTAAGAATTTCTTTCTGAACTAGAAAGGGGTGTGCCTGGACATATGAGGCGGGGATAGTTCAGCAAGTTGTGTCTCTACTAGAACATTTCAATTCTATGGAGATGGGATTTCCTTCCGACCCAATGGAGAGAGACTTTGTAAGGAAATTAGTATGATTTACAGATGGCAAAAAAATGAATTATTTCTGGAACCTAGGATGTATAACTGCTATATTTGAATAATTAACTGATATTTATTAAAGATCTGGCATTTAGAAAAGTCCTAGACACTCTGAAACACAACTGAAGTGAAAATAATTTGTTACTTTTTGCTTGATGTTTGAAATTCTAGATGAAAGTTAGCTATGACTTTACTTCATTTGTAATTTTACTTCTTGTTTATGTTGAAAAACAAACAAACAAAACCCCTTGTGCCTGAAGATCTTAAAAATAAACATTGAGGAACAAATTATTTTCCAATCAATCAAGTTTGTTGGGGTGTTATTTGTTCCTCATTAGCTACTGTGTGTCATTGAAAGAGATAGTTGGTTTTGGAGAAAAGAGTCAAATACGCTCAAAGAGGTTTTGCTGTTTAAGTGGGAATTTTGACGTTAATACCTGTTATGGGTCCAATCGTGTCCCCCAAAGTTCATATGTTAAAGCCCCAATTCCCAGTGCCTTAGAATGTTCTTTATTTGGAGATAGAGTCTTTACAGAGGTAATCAATTTAAAATGAGGTCACAGGTGTGGGCCCAAATCCAGTGACTAATGTTCTTTTGAGAGAAAAAAAAATCTGGACACACACAGGGAGAATGCTATGTGAACATCAAGGCAGAGATAGGGTTGATATGCCTCGAAGTCAAAGAATGACAAAGGTTTCAGCAAGCCACAAGAAGAGGACAGAGGCAAGGAACAGATTGTTCCTCACACCTGGGAAAAGGAGCTAGCCCCACTGATGCCTTGATCCCGGATTCTAACCTCACAGGACTGAGATGACACAGTTCTGTTGTGTAAGCCATTTAAAGTGCCATGTGCAGTACTCTGTCATGGCAGCCCTATACAACATGTGAACACTTTAGGGAGGTACTATCTGATTTAACAGAATCCTGGTAAGTCTCCATATCATCCTAGTCATCCTAATCCAGTACCTAAAAACTATCTCCTGCTTTATTGTCAAATTTTCTTTATTGTTACCATCCCATCCTAAGGCAAAACTCTTGACCTTGGATTTTCAGATATAAATCAATAGTGGTATACAAAGCCATTGACTGTTATTTATGCAATACCATGATCACTCTGTATGTCTGTAACGATTTTGGTAACATAAGCCTCTGGGCCTAAGCAAACTACAGCAACTGCAAACGTTAGCACATGTATCTTTAACAAGGCCAACAGCAAGACATGCTAATTGGGCGATTAAAATTCAAAGAAACTAACATTTTATACTTAATCTGCAGATTATAATAGTGATGTCACTATTTTCTTTACAAAACAGCCTATTATTCCATCAAAGTAGCCAAAGCCGTTAATGAATTTAAGAAGGAACATGCGAATTAGAGTGAGTCAATGTTTTGGCACGGAGGAGTTTTGTTCAACTGAGACAACAATATTAATGGCGCATAAATAAGACTTTTAAAATCTTGCTTGTAGAAACTGCTTGAGGCATTTTGCTTAATGTTTGACGATAATTTGATTTATTGCGTGGTATTTAAGGTATAGTTGATGAAGGACAAAAGAGCTTCTAAAATGCAGAAGTTAACTTTAAAATAAATCGACTTCGCGTTTCTGAGTCATAAAACATAATCACACTTAGTAGAAGGTGTGGGAAAAAATTAAAAGATGAATAAGACAATCCCTAACTTTAAGAATTTATGACTTATGGGAAGAAATGAGCTATTTCATCCAGAGTTATAATTTAGAGAAATCAGTGCTGTAGTAGGGCTGAAGATGGACGTACAAGGGGTTCCCAAACCTCAGACCATTCTACAACAAACTCAGTGTTCTTTCTTTTAGCATGGAGGGTGCCATGTGATATCCTCAATAATAGTATTTAGAATGATAACTCTTTCCACCCCTGGTCTGGGAAAACTCAGGGAGGACCTATGGTTTCCATAGTGTGTCAAGGATTGAATTACTTATTTCCTGCTTATTCTGCTCATGCAATTATTCTCTTAGTCTCATTAATGCTTCTTAAAAGACCCGAAGATCAGGTATCATATCAGAATATTCAAGCTGGACATTCGTTCAGACTCGACAGTAATTCTGAATTTTCTCCAAAGAAAGCCTTACTGGTTAAGGAGATTTGTCACTGAAGTATGGAAAACAAAACACTGAACTATGTATGAACTTAAAGGTTAGCCATTGTCATATGTGGTTCGGTATTTCTATCTTGTGATACTGAAGACTCATTTGTATCACGTTCAGCTTTGATATGTACATGAAACCATACCCTCTCCTCCTGTTCCTACTGCAGTGCCACAGTTGTTCATGCTGCGTAACTGGGAGTCATTCTAGTTTCTTCCTTTTCCTTAGGGTTTCCTGCTGGGAGACTGTTCCTCATGGGTGTTTCTCATTTCTGCAAGTCTTGTAAGGCATTGAGTGCCCATTATTCTAGATTATCTTTACAAGGATGTTTGTGGAGTGAAGAGTCTTGACAATCAAGGTGATGTCTCCCTCTGCCATAAAGTACAGATTTGCTTACAGTCTTGGAAGATAGAGATATTTGCCTAACTAATTCTTCCACTTAAGTCCTGGTATCCCTAAATTATGTTCTACACTCTAATCTTTGCAAACTATGAATTCTTCAAATTCCTACTCTTCCATATTCATACATTTGCATATCCCATGGTTGTGGGTGGGAACAACCTACCATACTCTCCTCCCCATCCATGCCTGCAAATGTTATCCATCAGTCAGGACTCAACTACAATGCTATTCTACAAAGAAATTTTTCCCGATGCCTTACTTTTCTATCTGGCTTAGATATATATCTCTTGTTCTTATGAAGTACACTTCCAAAATTATATTTATAGCATTGTATCATAACTGTTGGCATGCTCATCTGTATTATGTGTTAAGGAAGAAAGCCATGTCTTCCTGCCTTGTACTCCTGTGTTCTTAAATATATATATATATATATATATACATATATATATATATATGGGTGCTTATTGATCTTTTCTTAGATACATGATTGAGTACAGAATTGATGAGTGAAGCCAAATATAAACTCTATCTAAAAAGAGACACACATTCAAGTTAGTCCATACAGATTGTAGATCAAATTTTCACTACCCGTTGATTATGATAATTACTGGCCCATCATTATACAAAAATCATAAAATATCATCAATGAATTAGCCATTCAATAATTCCTTGGGCTCTGTTGACACAGCTGGCCTTGGGCGATGTTATGAACTTTATACCAGTCACTTCGAAAACACTCAAAACAGTGATTGCAACAACTCTACATGAATGAACCCAAGTTTAATAGTAAAAACAGGATCTTCCTGAGTTGCACTTGCGGGAAATCTGAGAACTGCGTCTGGGAAACGTATGATAAAAACACCCAAATTTGCTCCAATTTCACCTCGGAGGAATGTCAACGATCAGAAAGGAGAAACACTCTGTGACTTCTTCCTAGTGGATTTAAACACATCCCTTTGCTTCCTTCCCAAAATTTACCCTGTATTCCCAGTAAAGGCACATCAAAGGAAGCAGGAGGGTGTCTTGTTTAGGGCAGGAGAGCCAAGTGAGGAAAGGCAAGGACAAGAAGCCAAAGCTATGACTTTGGACCCCAGAGGAAGAGCACATGCCCTCCCTTCTGCTCTCTCGTGTATATTTTCATAGCCTCTCGGCTTCAGTTCATGGCAGCCCAGAAACGAATGCCAAGTGGACAGATGTGGCTGGGTGAAGAACCCTGACATGTGACACACCCTGGCCTCCTGGCTTTAATCTAGGAGGCAACTTCCCTCACTTCCGAAGGCCACATCATTTCAGACACACACTGCACGGTACCTTTCAAGCATAGGAACCAGGAGAACCTGTGATTAGCCAGTATCACCTCATCAAAGTGCAAAGAAAAGGGCCTGGCAGCAGTCACTCAAAGGAGGGAGATTCAATTATGAGTCCTACCTGACATCAAAGGCCTGTTCTCTGGAGCAAGGATGGACGTGGGGACAGATACTTCCCCAGTGAGACAGCTTTGAAGTTGCCCTTTAGAAAACATGCCTCTTCTCCAAGTTCTGCACACACACTGGGCTACCACCCACAATCTACTTTCACCACCCAGTAGAACGCCCCAGGTGGCACGGCTTTCCCTCACACTGAGGATGAAGAGGAGGCCAGTGGGGATGCCCGTGACCTCCCGGCACTGGGCACCGGGCACTGTGGGGCTGGTTTCCCACCGCCGCAGAGAGCTGGTATTGGAAGGGTCTGCACCCAATTTGAACTGGCATATTTCTAAAGTCTTTTTTGTAATGAAATATTTATGACAGGAAATCAGGTTAGACATTCCTGAATCTAGCAAGAGTTTATGAACACACTGTCCTATCCTCCCCGGACATGTAAACGCAGTCAGTTTTTTGAAGGAAGACCCGAGTACCTCATTCCTTTACATTTAACCTGGGCCGTAGAAGGAATGCAAACAGTGATTGGGAGCCAGGCCTCTGGTGAAGGATTACCGTATGTGGGCCACACAAGGAAATTCCTCCTTGCCGCCAGAATTTATACTGTAGGGTGTGCTATGAATAGAAAGTTTGTGCGTGGTTATGAATATGGATAAAATATATCACTCATGGCCAGGGAATGGCAGGCAAGATTGAAAACACATATTTTGGATCACAGAATATTTTTGAAAATATGTTTAAAAGAAAATAAACACAGATTGTGTGTGTTCATTTACTGCTTGAAGTACCTTTGGGGGAAAGAGACATCAACAACTTTTCTTTCCAAACCATTTGCTTTTCCTTGGGCTTTTTAGCACAGAGCCGGACCCTCTGGGAAGGAATAGGGGTCTTATAGAGTGCACGGTAAGTGGTTTTACTGGCAGGCATTATACCCAATTCCTGTAGAAGACAAGGGGTTGAGTCTTTGAGGGTGCCCAGGAAGGACGTGTGGCTTGGGGAGAGGTGCTTACGTCTCCTTCGGTCTCAGAAGGGTTCTGCTGGCTTCTGCATTTTATACCCTCATCTTTTTCTTTCTAGATTATTCATGAACATTAAGACTGCATCTATATTATTGATCATTCAGATGAAAACTGAAAATTTGCCATTTCATGTCACACAAAGAAGGCTGGCCTCTTGCAAAATTAAAAAAGCAGAAAATGTGGTTTTTGAACACACCCCACTTTGACAACTACACTCCAATATAGCAAGTCCCTCCCTCCTCCTGCAGGAGGAGTCTCCTTATGTTATCTCTTTATCTCCTTATGTTATGTCTTCAAGTCTCCTTATGCTATCTCTGTATGCCCAAAGATGCTCTCGACTACACACACCCGAACATGCACTGTCTGGGTTAGACAGCTCACTCAAAATCTCCCTCTTTTTCTCTCTTTTCCTTCAGCCAAACTCAGCTGCTCTCTTTCTTTTGGGGCCTAATTTGAAAATTCAGTGGGTTATTCTGTGATCTATGTAATATACTCCATTTAATATGGATATTCACATTTTTCATTTTCTCTCACCTTGAGAAATTCCCCCACTCGGAGCACTTAGCCGAAGCAGTGTGAGCCAACAGACACGCTACTATGGCTGATCAGCTCATGTACTGATGTGTGACCTGAGGAAGAGTAATCCATAGTCTGACTAGCACCCTAGACATCCTTTGATACCAAAGGCTCTGCCCAAATAGAGATAGAGTCTACTAACTTTATTATTTCTCAAGGATTTTTAAACAAGAAGGCTGCTGATTGTTATTATCTGAATTGAGAAGTCATAATGTGGAACATGAACAGCCGTGGGTAGGAAGGTTTAGGGTTTCCAGTTCTTAGCATCTGTTCCTATGGGACTCAGCTAAGTTTTTCTTGTGTTGTTGATTATTACAATCCCCTGCCCTTGCAAACAAGACAGCATAGATGAGAAACATAAGGATCTCCTGAAGATAATGCCTTAATCCCAGGAAGGAGTCTGACTTGTTCATGTCAACCGCAGGCTCTGTTGCAACATAAAGTGTCAAAATATTACCTAAGAGCTCTCAGAAAAATTGAATAAGAAAAAAATATTCCGACAACTCCCGGAATTACACAAAAGTCTATTCCTATGTTGGTGAAAACTTGAAGAAGTCAGTTTGTGACCCATAGAGTGAGATTGGCAATGTACATGTCACTTTCTATTTTTTCTGTAATTGTAGCGCCATGTTCCATAATACCAACTGTGATAATAAATTAACTTTGAATAAAAGTTAAATGTTCTTTGGTTGACTTCTGCCAATTTCATCTGCGTGAGATAGCTTCCATAATACAGAGATAAAATCTTCTAACTTGTTTTGCATATCATCTGGCCTAGAGGTTATTCCTATGAGTATTGAATAAAAGTCAGGTGAACTTGGGTATGCCAATGCTAACTCTAATGTGTGATGATAATGTTGGTAAACTTCAAACTCGAGACAGGTCGCCTGTAATTGTAATATGTCACTAACTGATATTCTAGTATCTGTTTATTTTCTGTCTCCCCCACTAGAAAGTAAGATCCTTGTGGACAGTGGCTTGTTTATTACAATGCAGCAGACATTTAATAAATCTTTGTTAAATGAATGAATGCTTAAAGAGTTAAAAAAAAAAAAAAAAAAAACTTGGAACGGCAGTAATTTCCCCTTCCATTATCCAAACTTTAGTGTTTGGTCTATTACAGACACAGTGCTTTTCTCTGTAAAATGCCAGACCCACACTTTTTCATGACATTAGTCTGTGACTGCTGTTACTCCAGACTTTAATGAATGGTTGACCTACTTGGTTCAAATTTTTTTTTTGATAATGTGGTATTTTTGGAAGGGACATACCTGATAATATTTCTTATCCTTGACACTGATGTGGTAACTACAAAAATACACCCCAAACATATGCTCTGTTGCTAAGTAATTTCCCAACGTTTGAGTAGGCAACAAAGGAGGATGTTTTGGTAGGACTTAGAAGTCAAAAGAGCAAAGTAAGTGGTCCATCTTCCTCTCTCAAATCTGCTTTTTTTTTTGGGTAAATAAATATTGTATATATATGTATAGATAAAGCATATACTCTATGCACACACCTAGCATATATAAATACACAGATAATTAGAAAAACCTGCGGCATGTACCTTGGATTAAGAAGCTTAACATTTCCACAAACTCTTAGGAAAATTAATTAAAGGAGAATTAACTTCCAAATTGCTTCAAGGCTATTTGGAAGGTTATCTCTATATGAAAAATGGCTTAAGTACTAAAATCAGGTTGATTTTCTATGAGTTTTGTTTTACCAGGAGAGAAAAATCAGTCAAGTAGTGATTTATAAGATCTTCGTTTTTGTCTTACTGTTGTCACCTGAGACATTTCTTGAGAATCACTCAAATTTTCAAAGCTTGGTAG
Source organism: Tarsius wallacei (assembly GCA_963574415.1). Classification (NCBI taxonomy): domain Eukaryota; kingdom Metazoa; phylum Chordata; class Mammalia; order Primates; family Tarsiidae; genus Tarsius; species Tarsius wallacei. The sequence continues at coordinate 14,501 of CAUYQG010261755.1, forward strand.
ACCACTTACTTTGCAGCAATCCCAGAAAATTAATTAAGAGCTGATATACAGAATTGTTGCAACAAATTAATCAGTCTAAATGTGTATCATTGTTTCCCTACATTGTCTGGAAAAGCATTTAGAAGTAAGAGAAGCATTGGAAGAAGAAGAAACATTATTTGAGGCTGGGAAATGGAGATTTATAAGTAAGTGAGAAACATTTAAATAGCTTTTCTTGTTTGTACACATGATACACACATGTTACGTGGCTTCTACAAATATTTGCTGCATGGATTGTTTTATCTTTGTGGCTGTGACTATCTACAGTCATCTTATGACCCGCTCACTGGTGCCTTTTGACATCAAAAGTTATCAACACTTTGTCAACTGTGACAAAGCCTTATTCAATGTTATATTAACTCTGTGTTGGTAGAAAATAAGATTTTCTTAAAAATAAATGAAGCCAAAACATCCAGTTTGAAATGTATTTTATATGAGAAACATGAGGCATAGGACTTGGCCATTTGACCTCAAGTCATCTCATAAACTGCAATTTTTAGCCATGGAAGAAATGACTACTTGACAGAAAATCCATGATCACCTAGACCTATTTATCAAGCTCTTAACATTATTCATGTATGTTATTTTTCCTTCATTCTCTGTGCTTTTTTTTTCCAGATAATTTCCATCTTACATTTTAAAATGGATTAGAAAACCAAACTGTCATTAAGAAAATGTAAGTTGTGAAGGGACGGTTGTAAAGGGAATGCATCATTTTGTACATTTTAAAGAAAACAATAAAGTCTTTTTTGGAGTTTATGACAAAACCAGGACTCCATGTAGAGTCATTAGATTATAAACTTCATACTGACACAAACAATGGAAATCTGATTTACCACAGAATACCAAGGGTCTAGCATAGTGCTTGGCAAGCAGGAGTTGCACAAAAAATACTTGTTGATAGACTGGAACATAAGGACTATGTTCTGGCAGAAAAGTCAGTTCAGGAATATATTCTTGGCCAAGGGGCGTGCCAAGCACAAGCCGTGCTAACCAGGTGAAGTGCCCTTCAAGGAAATTATGAAAAGCACATACCTAATTCAGAGAAGTAAACACCTTCAAAAACGTTAGTAGACCTTTCTAGGTCCAACACCATTTCAAGAATTTTACAAACTAGAAGTCCGTGTTTTGAATAAACCCAGAGCCTGAACAACTGTTTCCAGCTTTTAAAATGTGCAAAACACATTTTTCCTCTTTAGCTTCCAGGAGAGACCTGAAGAATCAGCATCATTGCAGGAACTGTTTTTTATGGCCTCACTCTCAAGGAATAGACAAAGAAATTCCATGAGCAGAGCAGCAATGACAACAACAGTGCCAAATGTACAAACGTAGGGTGACACCACAGGTCGAGGATTTATGGAAACCGATACAAAATGGAGCCGTTTAGGGGTCGTCAGCTTCTAATCACTATTGGTATGGGCTTACTTTTTTGTCATTTAAAAATAGTCATATACAGAAATAAAAGTCAGATGTGGGATAGAAAGTGAAAGATGAGATTGATGAGACAGGCAGGGGCCAGGGCATAATTAATGTTGGGACACACTGAGAAGGTTAAGCTTTCATTTCAGAACTATGGTGATTCCTTGGAGAGTCTGAGCAGGGCATGGATATGGTAAGATGCAGGGAGGACACTCACATCATGCCCCATCACCAGTTTATAAACAGAACATTATCGATTACCTAAGAAGACCTCTACAAGCCCGTCAAGAATACTGCGTCTTTTCCTCTTCAACCAGAAGTACACACTGACCTTCATTTATGTCTGCTCCTATTTGAATCTGGGCAGGGACTTGCGATCGCCCCAATCAGCCTAGTATGAGAAAATTGTGCTGTGTGGCTCCTGTGGCTAGGTCATAAAAGGGATGCAATTTCGGCCTGGTTTTTTCTCTCAGGAAGCTTGCCCCGGGAACCCTGGCTCCATCTGTGAAAAAGCCAGGCCACACGCAGAGGCCACAGGTCCATACTCTGGCTGACAACTTCTGCTAAGCTACTGGCCAAGACCAGCAGCGAACACCAGACGTGGGAGTGGAAGAGGCTAAAAGTGATACCACGTCACAGCCTTCGGGCCTCCAGCGGAGACCCGTGACATCACAGAGCAGGGTCCTTCCTTTCCTTGTGCAAATCCATGACCCACAGAAATCGTGAGTGAAAATGAACGATCGTTACTGTTTGAAGCCATACGTTTTAGGGTCATTTGTCATGCAGCAACACGCAACTTATGTTCCAGTTGCTACAGGGTGTACTCCTATTGCAATATGTTATTTAGTTGCATGCTTTTTAACCTTATCTGAATGGAATCATACTTGATCTACTAGCTGAAACACGCCTTTTTCATTCACAGTGGTGTTCTTGAGATGTACATGTTGGCATGTAGCTAAATTCATTTATTTTCACAGCTATATATTAGTCTCCTGTTAGGCAAAACCGTTGTTACTGATTCTAAAGAATCCATAAAACAAATTGAAATTTATTTTATTTTTCAAAGTCGTTGGAATTAAAAACAGCATGCTGTGAATATTCTTGTATATGTTTCTTGATGCACAAATACAAGACTAGTCTAGGGTATAGATATTTTCTATAAGTATGATCTCAATCTTTGGATTTTATAAATTTGATTTAAGGCCCAATATGGGTCAGTTTTCGAAATCCTGCTTTAAAAATATAAATATCCTCTATTTGCTGTGTGCAGTATTTTATGTTTTTTGACACCATTTATGTTAATAGTGTTGTTCAAATATATGCTTTCTGGTTTCTTTCCTGCTATTAATTACTGATAGGGGTATATTAAAATTCCCTAGTATTTTGGAAAATGTATCTATTTCTCCTTGTACATCTGTCAGTTTTTTAGCTTATATTATTAGGTGAAAGTAAGATTAGCATTAATTTCTCTTCCTCATTAGTTGATTCTTTTATTTTTATTCAATAAATACCCCCAAGGTCCATATTATTTGATATTAGTGCAGCTTCACCAGTTTTATTTTGATTAGTATTTTCCAAGTATACATGTTTTTGTTCTTGTAAATTTTAATCTTTTTAAAATCTGTTGTGGTTATTGTAGATAGCTGGCTTTTGTTTTTAATGCATTCTGAAAGTACTTGTTTTTATATTGGAGCATTTACTTAACTTGTAGTTTTTAATGTTACTTGTATATTTGGATTCATTTCTACTTTCTTATTTTGTATTTTCTATTTGTCCTAAACGTGTATTTTCCTTTTTTCTACGATTTTTTTAAATTCAAGAAGTATTTATTATTTTTATTTTACATAACAAATCTGTGTTTTTAGATTTACATGTATACTCACTTTTATTTTATCATTAATTTTCCTTGCATATTATGTTACATATTTTCATCTAGAACATTCTCTTTCTTCCTGAATTATGTCTCTGTTTTTTTGTTTGTTTGTTTTGAGTCAGAGTCTCACTCTGTCACCCAGACTGGAGTGCAGTGGCACGATCATGGCTACTGCAACCTCGACCTGCTTGGCTCAGGTGTTCCTTCTGCCTCAGTCTTCCAAGTAGCTGGGACTACAGTACACACTACCATGCCCAGCTAATTTTTTGACTGATTGTAGAGATGAGGTCTTGCCATATTGCTTAGGCTGGTCTCCTGAGCTCATGAAATTCTCCTGCCTTGGCCTCCCAAAGTGCTGGGATTACAGGTGTGAGCCACTGCACCTGGACCTAAATTACGTTTTATGATTTTGAGGTGTGGGAGTGCTTCTGTTAGCGGGAAATTTTCTAAGATTTTGTTTGTCTAAAAGTTTCTTTCTTTCATCTTCATTCTTGAGCTATTTGTGATGTTTTTGCACTTTTATGCTGATATTTATTTTTTCTCAGCACATTAGGGATTTTGTTACACTATCTTCTGGCTTTTCATGTTGCTATTTATTAAGTTAGCTCCAGTCTAACTGGCATTTATTTATATAGAGTTTCTGCCAGATTTTCAAAATAAGCTTTATAGAGGTATAATTTGCAAACACTAAGATTAACCAGCTGTAAGCATACATTTATCCCTTGACTAAATTCATACCTTTTCATTGCTTTTGTAATTTTACTCTGCTAAATCGAAGTGATTTTTCTTTTTAGGTATGTTGCTTGGGGGTCATTTGACTAACTGAGTTCTTGAATTGTGTGTTGACACTATTCTTTATTTCTGGAAAAAAATCAGTTGTTACCTCCTCCAATATTTCTTCTCCTCCACTAATTCTATAACTCCAATTTAATGTGTGTAAGACCCTCTCACTTTATCTCCCATGTCAAATTATTGATGCATTTGTATTACCGAACATTGTAGCTGTTTTTAGCAGGAAGTTGGACAGGAAATCCAGTCACCATCCTGTCATAATCAATAGTTTTATTGAAAAAAAAAACATTAAACATGATATCACAAAGCTAGTTCATCACAAAATAGTTCATCTCTGACATGTATTCTCTTTACACAGAGGTAAGTTACATATTCTTTATGTCTCAGTTAAACTGAGAATAATCCCAGTGCCTATTTCATAAGTTTGCTGTGCAGTTTGAATGACTGTATATAAAATAATATAGGCATTGACATGGTGTTAAATGCTGACAAAATGCTAGCTATTATGATTTTCATTTCTATATACCCAAATCAGAAAAAAGTTTTTTCTGTGGCTAATATACTCTTTGTAAATGGCTAGAAAATCCCTACTCAAAGATATCTACCCACTTACTAATTTGAAATGAACAGGGGTCTGCACAGAGTTTGAGAGAGATTTTTTTGTTAATAAAATGCCAGAAATTTCCATCAATGGTTTAAGAAAAACAGTCAACACATATGTAATATGCATCTAAAATCAAGGAGCAATAGTAACGTAAAAGAAAAATCAGAGTATGCCATGAAAAATGAAATAAAGAAATAGGCAGAAGCAATTAATACTGCATTGTTCACACTTTATTCCAGAGTAGTTGTTTCATGTGTAGTTGCTCCATGTGTGTTATTTGTAGACAGCTGTACATTCTGTGTAAAAACTTTACTACTATTTATGAACACTTAATAGAGGTTCTTTTTTGCTTCTTGTCTTTTTTAGGTTTAAACTATTGAGAATACTTTATGTCCTGAGAAATGAGGGATTTGAGCAGGTGATTTGTGCAGAATTCTAAACCATGAGATTTATATCAACTAAGCATACTTTTGCTCATTGATGGGTAGATAAACTAATTTGAAGAGCCATTTGAATCTGAGCACCCAGAATGATAAGTTCATAAAAATCAAGGACAGTGAGCACCAGTATTCTGATGATTGCAAAGAATCTAATAAAGAGATTAAATTTCTCTGGATGTTCAGTTGTCATTTGCTGCTTCTGCTCTAGTGAATGTTGATAATAATAGCGAAGAAATTCTCTTTGATAACTCGAATCCTTAGAATTGTTTAAAACATGAATTTCTTCAGCATTTTATTTCCTTAATTTTATAAACAGATGTTCAGTGAATGAAAGGTGATTTAGGGACGATATCACTGAAAGCAGAGGGTTGTTTATTCAGACTGGGGACAGGCCTGCGTGGCTTGCATTTTCAGCTTCCCACAGTATTATGGAAACACAAGTTAGCCTTAGCCTGGAAAAATGGCTCTCTGTCATTCTCTGGATGTGTGCGTCTTCAGAACATAGACTGCCAAAACAAACAGGTACCATCAGATTCCTTTCCACCTCCCATGGAAGAGTGGTCTTATTGAGGATGAGCCCTAGAATGGTGAGAAAGGATTTATTCACCCATCACTGCCTTTGCCCTCCCCAGATTCTTAGACCTCTCACTTGAACCCTGCAGGGGATGCAGACAATCAGCAAAGGAATGTTTTTGTAAACACTGTTTTTCAGACAGTCCTTCCTCCATGAAAAACGAGGGCATTCTGGACCCTTCCCCTGCCTGTGCTGTTGTTGACTGGCTCAAAAATAAAAGGAAAGTTGGCGTTTAAAGTGTCACCTTGCTGTTAGGAACGGCTTTTTAAGAGAGAGAGAGATATATAAGGTATATATATATATATATATTTATTTATTATGTGTGTGTATATATATACACATATACATATATATATGTATTTAATCTAAAGGTACTCCTTAGTAGGGTCAGAGATTTGTCCTTGCGATTCAGTAAGAGAGGTTGTTATAATTTTAAGAGGCAGGAAAGACCTTAGAGATTAATTTATAAAACACCTCTTTTGATATATAAAACATATCTTGCTGTGGCCCAGTGATTCTCAACCACTCTAAAAAATGCTTACTATGTGAAACTTCTTGAATATGTTCATAAATACGCTTAGCATTCCCCAACCCTTTTGAAGACATTTTTTGTAAAGGACAATAAGTCCAAGTGACCTGCTGAAAACCACAGTGAGAAATTCACTCTTGATGGATACTTGTTGTGAAACTAATGAGAAAACACTTTGAATTTAGGGGAGGCAAAGTACATTATTAAATACCAGCAATAGAAGTGTCATTATTATAATCACCTCATCCTAAAAGCTTTTTTTTTTTTTTTTTGGTGAAGGGATAATGTTTTCAAGCTAACAAACCAATGTTTCTCTTATGGCCTGCTGTGTTCTAAGCCTTAAACTCAGTATATTGAAGGGCATGAAAAAAAATGAATAGCAATTCTTGCTCGCTGAAAGCTGACAGAGGTGAAGATATTGCAATGCTTCCATGAATCAGAGAACAGGATGATACACAATAGAATGCCAAATTGCATAGCACATATCAACGGCGGGTCTGGATGAACGGTAAGATCAACGGTAATTGGGGAAAACCTCACAAAAGAGATGAAATTGCCATTTGATTATGGTTACAAAGGGAAATCTTTTGTTTTTGCTCCATGTAGTTTGGTCATCAGCATAAAGAACCTCTTGTTTGTTGGCGTTAAAGACCTGTTTCTGATGACTTCACTGAATGAGCGAGAGGAAAAGAATAATTGGGATTTTACAGACCCACTAGCCATTAATTGCATCTTCTGGTCTGTGAGTAGTTCTGTTTCAATTACCAGTTCTGTTTTCTAAGTTTAAATACAGTACCTGATAGAAAGAAATGTATGTTTAGATTCACTGACACAACAGTGAATAACACTTACCTGACTTCTTTAACGGCAGTGTTTCATGCAATTTAACCCCTATACGCTAATTGTACTTTTCAGATTTTCCCCTATTAAGTCTCCCAGCAGTAGTAAGGAGAAGGGAAAAAAATGTAACTAATTGATGATGTCACAACAGGAAAGGCAAACCCAAATTTACAGAACAAAACTTCTTGGCTGAAGTTTGTTCAGCAGCATAACATAATGTATAAAGGAAAGCACTGATGGGTCCATCATATAAAAGTGTTTATAAATTATACCACACATGTGTAATCATGTGCACAAGTCAACACACCAGTTACTTGCCCCAACAGATTTTCAAACTTGTTTTAGATGTATCTTATTAGCAGTTTACTCCAAGACACATTGCACTCATCATTTTTGTTTTGGGTTTTTTTTTTTTTTTTTTTTTAGTTGGAGTCTCACTCTTTGTCACCTGGGCTGGACACCGCAGCCTCGACCTGCTGGGCTCAGCGATCCTTCCACCTAAGCCTTCTAAGTAGCTGGAACTACAGATGCATGGTTAGTTTTTGTGATTTATTATAGAGATGAGGTCTCACCAAGTTGCTCAGGCTGGTCTCGAACCCCCGGGCTCAGGCAATCTTCTCACCTCAGTCTCCCAAAGTGCTAGGATGACAGGCTGAGTCACCATACCCGGCCATCATTTTTTATGAAATGAAAAAATATATAATTTACTGAAACCAGGGCTAATATTATAGTACACATACACACATATACATACATATATATAAATAGTATATAGCCATTTATGGCATGTACATATATATACATATATAAAAATAGCATATAAATTCATAGCATACACACACACACATATATATACACATGCATATAAATAGCATATAAATCCATTTATAGCACACACACGTTTTTCTGAAATAGAAGTCAGTATTGACTTAAGCACACCTTAAAGACCTTTTTGCAACAAAATTCTCCACTAAAACAAATACTTTCATAAGTTAGTGATGGTGTCAGTGTTCAGACTAAATCTCTAATTTATCTTGCAAATGAGTTGAAATCCGTGTGCATCTATTAGGGTCTGTATGACCTCTAGACCAACTGTATGTAAGCCATGCAGATGTTTCATCAATTAAGAGAGAAACTGTTTTCCAAGTCTTCATCATAATTATCTATGTGGCTAGTATAAATAGACTTTTGTTATGCTTTTTCTAGAGCTCTGTTCCATACTTTAAATGCAAGCAAATGCCCTGCCCAGTTTATATGTCTGAGAATTTTGGTACAGGATGTTGTTTTCTTAGGTAAGTAAACAATATTCCATCCCTACTGGGAGCTTATAGATTTGTTTCTTCTTTTCCTCCTCCTCCTCTTCTTCTTTTCTGAGTTGCTTCTTCTTGATCAATGACTTGAATAATTAAAAAAACCTGTGTCTAAGACCAGCATTGTTACCAAGGTCCAATTTAGGAAAATGTCTCTCAGAGATGAGCATTTTTCCTTCAGGGCATAGTTTAGTCACTTGGATTGAGTACCTTGTATAAATTGATGACTAGCCTTTTAAAAAATGATTCATAACCCCTGCAAAAATTATTGTTCAAAACTCCCCAGAACCATATTCATTATAAGACACTTTCTCAAAAAACAGACCTTTGGTTTCTAGAGTTATTAAAGGACATGATAGCATCTGTAAGTGAGGATTTTTAGAATCGCCACTTCTTTAAATATTTGAAAGAGTATAATGTAGAGTATGTATTCAGCTCATTTGTCGATATTAACCACCCAGGTATTTGTTAAGCAAACAAAGAAATAAATGTTACCTGAAAGAATTATGTGGTTTTTTTGTTTTGTTTTGTTTTTGAGTTGGAGTCCTACTCCATTGCCCAGCCTGGAGTGCAGTGGCATGCTCAAGGTACCGCAGCCTCCACCTGCTGGGCTCAGTTGACCCTTCCACCTCAGCCTTCCAAGTAGTGGGAACTACAGGCGCATGCTATAACGCCCAGCTAATTTTTGATTTATGGTAGGGACAAGGTCTCTCTAAGTTGCTCAGGCTGGTCTCGAACCCGCAGGCTCAGGCAATCCTCTCTCTTCGGTCTCCCAAAGTACTGGGATTACAGTGTGCCACTGAGTCCGGCCTATGTGTTTTTTTAAATATATATTTTTAAAAATTTAAATGACTTGTAAAACTTTCAATGATTTTACATTTTTACTTTTAAAAAAATCCATAATTTATATTACAGCTAGCTGATAAATCCTAGGAAAATGCCCCATTTTTGAGGATACAGCAGCCATGAAAGACAGACAAAAAATCTCATGGAGTTTACATTCTAGGAGAAGAAGGCAAGAATGCATACCATGTGTGAACATATTTATATTACAAAAACTGTGGTCCTGAAATGTAGTACTTGGAATACTCATTTTTTTCCCCAAAGATAAAGAAACATAAAACAGGCATGATTTTAAATCATTTAGAATTCTTTTTAGATATTCCAGAAAACATAAATGCATACACACTCACACACACACACACCCACACAACTCTTAAGGTCAAAGATTTTTTGGGGGGCGGGGGGCGTTCCGGCCAAAAATAAGAAATAGATGACAGAAACTGTTGTGACTAGCTGCTTATAAGCAACTCGCATCTCATTTTTTTGGCCGCATACCATGGCCTGTCCTTTGCCCTTATTCGTCTTTTTGTCAATTTTTGTCTTTAATTAGATTCACGCTTTTGGTTGACTTAATTCAGAATTATGTTAAAATTTCAAGCAATTTATTAGGTATTTGTGTTAAATTACCTGTTTTAAACACCATGTGAACCAATTAATTGCTTGCTCGCCATTTAGTTTGCCTTGATCAGATCACATAGTCAGGTAGTCTATGAGGGTACAGTCTTGTTTAACTGAGCTTTAAGGCATCATGACTACATTTCTCTTCAACAGGTTTGAGTTATTTTATTGCTGCTACGTTTGTTAAGAGGAGTAAAAGATTGCTGTTGAAGGGTTGGCAGAATATTAACCATCTGTGTCCATTACAGAGGTCAGTGGTCAAATACAGGGGCCTGCATCTGTGAATGCCTTGTTATGTACCTGAGTTTGCTTGTTGCCATGATCACAGCAGTGGCTGAAAGGAAAAGGCTCCCAGCTATGATACCACCCGCTCTCTTGTCCCCAGGATGAGTCATAGTCCTGTATTACAGTCAGATTTTTCCTTCTAATAGTTGTGAATTAAGTCATTTAGTATATTAGTTCCCCCACACCTTAGAATGACCTTTCACAAAAAGGCCAGTTGTCCAGGCAAGGAACTCTCACATACCCTCCCTTGACATACCACTCTCACCAGGTGAACCCAGGGTCTAACTATTCGTCTGCCCACTGGAGGATACGTGCAGTTTGAGGAAGGGGTGAGGAGGCTGTAAATATTCTAGGGATATGAAGATCTTCTCAGAATCAAGTGAGGCTTTCTAAACATCCTCTGTAATATGGAGAGTCTGAGGTCAATTAAATATTCCCAGGTCTAAAAGGTGACACAAGACTCAGCTGCCTAGGTGTTAATTTAGTGACCAAGGAACATGAGTAATTGTGGGTTTCTATCAAAGCTCTGCTGCTAACTAGCCATGTAAGCTTTGGCAAGATGTTTTCCATTCCATGCCCTTCATCTATAAGATGTTTGTACGATTATTATGGGGAATTACAAGCTAATAACTAAACAAAAAAGGGACTTGGCTTCGTACACAATAGGAGTTGCGGCTATGGATAACCTTTTAGGAACGATTTTATTTTGAGTCAGGCTTTCAGCTCCAGAGTGAATGTTATTGAAAGCCATGTATTTCAAACTACTATTTGTGATAAATCAATAGGTAGTAAAAATGATTAAATAATTCACATTAATATAGTAAAATAGAATAGAACATATTAAATAATACCACATAATACCAGCATGAGTATTATTTCATGAAAATTTTGTTTCAGATTATATAATAAAATCTGACATAAAACACATTTTTAATGTGAATCATACTCTTAAAAACTAGAAAAACACTGATGAAAAATTCACTCTGTTAAATCAGTTTGTTTAATCGGAGAGAAAGTAATCTCTGCTCTTGGTGGAAAGGAGATGGCCATCATTCAAAGTACTAAATACCCTAGGTGTCTTTATTTTGGTATTATTGAATTGAATTTGCCAGTAGTGTTGTGATTAAAAACAATGGAAGAGGCTCTAGATGGAAATTATATTAGATGATTTAGTTTTACCCTAGCTAATGGTTTCACAAGATTGGTTGAGGATCTGGGAGTCCATTGTGTAAAATCAGATATCTTGTGCCAAATGTACCCTTTTCAAGAAGAAAGCATTAAGACATAAAACACAAGAAGCCATTGACTCAATGAAGTTGCAGCAAGGCTGCATTGTTGTAATACTAGTACAAATACATAATTGGTTAAAACAAGTTTTTCTTTTTAATGAACAGGAACAAACCAATCCTTCTTGTCTGTCTTCAGAATTTGTTGCATATAACAATACTGCTTTTTAAATTAGCTTCAAATACTGACTTGAGCTAACTACATCAAGCAGATTAAGGGGATTCCTAATGAAGTGGTTAAAATCAATTGCACCAACATTTTTGGTAACTAATGACACAGTCCAAGAGTATAGGGACCTGATTCTTTTCCTTTCCCCGCTCCAGGGAATTCAAGTCTCACCTAACATGGGTTTTGCTCAGTGTTTTCCACTCCAACAGAAGTTTTCTTTGTAAGACTCCTGAAAGTAGCATACCAATGGGTAGAGGAACAGTTTTTTAGAAATATGTTCTGTTTTTTTCCCCAGATTTTTCAAATATATTAACTTTGATCTCGACTCATCTTTCCCACAGAAAAAGAGAGGGAAAAAAGTGCTTGTTTTCACCTGGTCTGAGCTGCAATGTTTTCCTTCAGTACAGAGAAAAGTTAGAGGGCAACTGTCTGGGTCACAAAGGCAAATCTCAGCTGTGTTTTTCAACATGCAGGTAGGTGGTCTCAGCCTCTTTGGCCAAATACAGTAGTCAGATAATAAAAGGGTACTCCAGAGACAAAAGTACCCTTGTCAACCTGCCATCAAAGACTGTAGTTCCTCCTTTTCTAGTATGACAAGGTCATTTTCTTCAATGTTGCAAACCTTCAGAAAATCCCAAACTCTGTAGAGTAAGGAATTCCAAATGAGTCCCTCCTTGAAAAGAAAAGAAAGTTACTTAAGACATGTGCAGGACATAAGTAATACATAAACCACAGCTGAATTTTATAAATATCTTGTGAACAAAACAAGAACCACATCAGTGACCCAAAGCCACGGTGGACATCTGTTGAGAGAATCACATGCCAACCACATAAAAGTTACACAGAACACTGGAATCACGCAAACTAGGTTGACTTCTGCAACTGATAAGGAGTAAGATTCTGCCAGTCATTTCATCCATACTCTTTGGCAGAAATCTTTTATATGATTTATATATTTAGAGATCCCTGATTATGCAAATGTGGTTGATGAACTGTTAATGACTTGGTGAAAGTTTGTTCCATTAGTTCCATATAAAATGACCAATTTATTAGCATATATAGGAAAATATGTTTTTTTCATACTGTTTACTTTAGCTCCATTCCTGTGTAAAAAAAAGAAATATATATATATATATATATATATATATATATATATATATATAAATCAAATAAACCAGATGCTGAATTCTCAGGTCTTTGGACATTACATACATAAATGGTCATTAAAGGATTCAAGATTCAAAACAATTGAGTGGGAATCTGAGATGCAAATATAAAAAGAAATAATACTTCTCCAAAGTCTAGAAGGAGAGTTCGAAAGATGACATAAATAACACTTTAATGTGTTTATATTAGAAGTATGCCTAACTCATATTATGAAAGTGTCCATGGTCTGTTTAATGGAGGCATTCAGGCAGAGTAGTGGTTTCTGGGTTAAATAACTCCAAGAGTATAAAATATTATCTTCTGCTTTTAAGCTGGGATCACGACTCAAATATAGAATTTTTATAGTACATTCTTACTATTATCTTCATCTTCAAAGTAATTTTTTTACTTCCACAATAGATTATTATTTTAATCACCGTATGAATAATCTTAGTTATGGCAATTACTCAAATTTAAATACCACCTGTATCATAAACACTACTATTTATGCTTATATCATTTTCTTTTTCTTTTTTCTTTTTTTGAAAGCAGGATTTTATTGAGAGGACAGAGAAGCTCCCGCAGTGGGAGGGGACCTGAAGGGGTTGCCCACACCATTTTCTTAAATGGCAGTTCAGTTCAACATTTTATCACATGAATAGCATGAAGTTAGTGAGGAGTAAGTTATGAATTCAACCCCTGGGCCACCTAACTAACGTTCCATTTTCCCAAGGTCACAGAATGCAGCCTTGTCCCAGTCAGCCCCCTCACAGTAGACCGGATAGGAAGTAAAGATAGAATTCCATCACCAGTGCTGAGCACACCACTGGAATTAGATTCAGTGGACTAGAGATAGCGGATTAGGATTTAGAGACAGTGGATTCTACAAAGGAACATTTTATTTTCATTTCAATGATTACCAATAATTGGGTGGATAAGAGAAACTGAACCAAAAACACAGAGGCAAGATATGCCTGCATAATGTGGAACTGAAGAAACAACTTTAGATAGCAAGCAAAAAATGCAAGGATTGCATAAATCTCTGAGAATCTTAGTATTTGGAGGTAGGATGGAGTTTTGTATACATTATATGTGATCACTGTTTTTACTGTTTAATGTTTTGTCTACTGTTTAATGTTTTCAAAGGTTCTAGTGATAAGCTTCCCATTACTTTTCGGGATGGAGATTTCATAATCAGAGATCTCATCAATAGGAAGTTTATCCTAGTGTGGTTCTAGTGTTTTTAACCAGACATTTTTGAGGGCTTGGTGTAGTCCAACTATTTCCGTGTGAACCACATAAATTTTATGGGAGTCAGTCCATTTATTTTTATTTAGGGAGGAACCTATCAGGAATTCCTTTTACCACAGAACAGACACTTTTTTGATTATTATTTGTTCTTTGTAGAATTCTGATGGAGTTTTTGATGTGTTAGAAGTCCAAAGGAGCTAGAAATTTAAAGTTCATACTATGGAAGATAAAATAATTTCAAGCTTAGCAGTTGACAAAATGAAAAATTAGGTCTCATGATTCACTGCTATTTACATAGCTACTTCAGTTATTTCAACTATATTCATTGGTAGATTTGGTAAATATACAAATTAATTTTAAAAAATATTTATATTGGTTGTTTAATCCCTCAGAGATAAAGCAGTCATTTGGTTGACTTTCTCCCCCCAATTTTTTACCGTTTGTTTTGACATATTGGAGATATGAGAAAAAGTCGAGCCTACACAGAAAACATCCTAATTGTATTTTGATTAGGTAACAGCATAGAGGCTCAAATATAAAGATATTAGGGCAGGAATATCACTGATAGCTATTTGTATAGAAGTACTGGAATAATATAGAGAATATTACATTACTTATATCAAACGAAAACAGTAACAAGGAGATAAAATCGGATTTAAAAAAAAAATTCTTTCATCATGGTTTTCTCTGACCTAATATAACTTCTGCTTTTATCATATTCATCCTCTTACAGACCTACAAATATCAGATGTATTTTTCTTTATATCTTCTGTTTTTGTCCTTTCTGCCAAAATGCTTCCCATTTCCTCTCTGTTGGTCAATATCTTACCTACTCGGCAAGTCCTGCTTCCTTCCTGCTACTTTCTCTGACTACTCTTTTTTTTTTTTTTTTTTGAGTTGAAGTCTCACTGTTGCCCAGACTGGAGTGCAGTGGCCGCTCCCGGCCACCGCAGCCTCGACCTGCTGGGCTCCGGCAATCCTTCCGCCTCAGCCTTCCGAGTAGCTGGAACTACAGGCGTGCGCTACCACGCCCGGCTAATTTTTTTTTTTTTTTTATTGTAGAGATGAGGTCTCGCCAAGTTGCCCAGGCAGGTCTCGAACCCTCGGGCTCAGGCAATCCACTCACCTCAGCCTCCCAAAGGCGTAGGATTACAGGCTGAGTCACCGAGCCTGGCTTCTCTGACTACTCTTATCCACCTGATCTCAAGCTTCTCTGTTGTGAGCCAGAATTTTCCAACACAGAAGAACTGAAGCATCTGTTTATCTTAAGAATCCAATTAGATTGCAAGTGATTTGTGAGTCAGGGCCTCTGATATCTCACAATAAAATAGCCCATTATTTCCAGAAGACATCTGAAAGCCACTGAGGTGATAAAAAGGCAGTGGGAGACATGCTAACAAAGAAAAGACCAAGAGCAGAAAGGTTCCTGTGATGAATAAAGTAACAAAACCTGTGGATCAAAGGAAAGTATAGCTTAAAGAGACACAGTGTGTCTAGGAAACAATGAAAAATTATAAAATATGCAAAGAAACTGGATGATGTGGTCCAAAATCAAAAGGAGTCAGTCAATAAAAGCCGACTCACAAGTATCATAGGTGTTTGAGTTACCACACAAAGCTTTTAAAAAGGAATTATGATAGATATGTTCAAGAGTCTTATGGAAAAAGTAGCCTGCATTCATGAACAAATGAGACGATCAGAAAAACTGAAATGCTAAAAGGAACTAAATGTAAATTATAGAACTGAAAATTATAATATCAGAAATAAAGATTTCATTTCAAGTGCTTAACAGTAGGCTGGACACAGCTGAAGAAAGGGTAAGGGAATTCAAAGACAAGTCAATAGACTTTACCCTCACTGAAACACACATACACACACACACACACACACACACACACAGCAAAAGAAGAAGAAAAGAGACAAAAACTGATCAGTCTCTGAGATTTGTGGTACTCAACAGATTCATGTTCAGTAAACCTCAGGCAATATAAATACAGTGGAAA
>CAUYQG010261760.1:0-16498 GCA_963574415.1 Tarsius wallacei
CACCACCTTGCCTGGCTAATTTTTTGATTTATTGTAGAGATGAGGTCTCACCAAGTTGCCCAGGCTGCTCTCGAACCCCTGGACTCAGGCAGTCGTCTCGCATCTGCCTCCCAAAGTGCTGGAATTACAGGCGTGAGCCACCACGCCCAGCCGAATAGACCCTGTCCCTAAGACTAAGGACTGGATGGGAAATGCCCATTTCTTACCCCTGGGCCTGACCTGTTTTAGGTCAGCCTGGGAGAATCTGCCAAGGAATTACTGTTTCATGACATGTGAAACTTCTGTGAAACACAGTGTTCATAAAAAAATTATTGGCACATAGCCGTGTTCATTTGTTAAGATCTCTTGCACTAATTCAGCAGAGTTGATGACTTAGTTGAGACAGAGACCATGTGCCCTACAAAGCCTAAAGTGTATACTGTCTGGCCCTTTACTGAAGAGTTTGCAGACTCCTGCCTTAGAACCCAGCTTTACAGAGTGCGGGTGGAACAGGAGACTCAACTGCATGGGCACATCCTGAAGTTGTAGGACAAACCAGAGGGTTTTTCAGCATTTGTGCGACAACTTCCGCTGCATTCTGCCTTCTCCCTGCTTTGCTCTCCATTTCAGGACACGGGAGGGCTTGTCTATGCCATCTGAGCAGAGGAGTGTAACTTGGTAACTCTTTGTCAGCAAGTGTCCCCGTGATCTGTTCTGAGTCTGTCCCAGAACAGTAATCCAGGACTTCTAGGAGTGTGGATACAGTCCCGAATGGACTGTATTCACAAAGGAAAAAAAAAGTCGTGGCAATAGATATTGTCAGGTGAACAGAGCCTGCTGACCAGCTCCTTAATGCTGACCTCACATTTCACGGGGGCTGGAGGGTGTTTTAACAACGTCTGGTGACCTTAAACTTCCTCCGCCCTTGTAGGAATTGAGGGGGCAGCTCTGAGGCTGGCAGCAAACCTCTGAACTGAGTAGTTGTCATGAAACTTTTTTTTTTGAGTTGGAGTCACTCCGTCACCCAGGCTGGCGTGCAATGGCACACTCACAGCCACCGCAGCCTCGACCTGCTGGGCTTAGGCAGTGCTTTCACCTCAACTTTCCAAGTAGCTGGAACTACAGACGCATACCATCACACCTGGCTAGTTTTTGGTGGCTTATTGTAGAGATGAGGTCTCACCAAGTTGCCCAGGCTGGTCTTGAACCCCCAGGCTCAGGCAATCCTCTTGCCTCGGCCTCCCAGAGTGCTGGGATTACAGGCTGAGCTCAGCCTGTCATAAAGCTTCTAGAAAGCTGGTGGTATGATCTCCTGCCAGTCTCATGGAAACTTGTTTCTTCCTCAGCCCTTGACCCTTTCTATCTAGAGATGACTGCTACCTTGAGTCACCCTGTGAAAGCCTAGTGTCTGTTCCTGGCTAGGTGGGCCCCTGGCATAGGGAAAGCTGGCATGGTATGGCCCAGAGCTACTGAGAGGACCATGAACTTCTGGGTTTTGTTAGGATATACTGCTATGACAGGAGTCAAACACAGCAGGCTAATTTTTGTATTTTTTGTAGAGGTGAGGTATCACTATGTTGCCCAGGCTGGTCTCAAACTCCTGGGGTTCACTCCTCCCAAAGTGCTGGGGTTACAGGCGTGAGCCACTGTGTCCAGCCCCCTCACTTGATCTGACAACCTGTGGTGAGGAAAAGCCATGGTCCTTGAAGCCACACAGACAAGGGTTTGAAACTCCCTGCCTACTCCTGGGTCCACATGCTGGTTACTTCATCTTTCTGGGCCTCCTTTTGCTCATGTATAAAATGGGTTATTAAGAGGAGTAAATGGGATCATGTGTACGGTTCTGGTGTTCATAACTGGTGTTCAGTAAACCGCATCCCTGTCACTCTACCTTTCTTTTAGATGAGAACACCGCGTCCTGCAAAAACTAAGTGATTTGCATAAGGTGCTGGTTTTGCAAGAAAGGGAGTCCAGGCCAACCCTCCGGCTAAGTCGAAAGGTGAGCAGTCACATGTTTTATCTCCTTGGGCGCTACTGGCCGTTTCTTTTTGTTAGCTGTTCCGAGTGAGAGCCAGCAGCTGCAGGAAGAAGCCACATTGTTGCCTTCTTGGTGTGAGTCCGTGGGGACAGGGTGACTCCCTTGAGCCTACCTGCTCAGTAGCTAAAAGGAGGGCTGGTCCTGTCCTGCTTTGCCCACTTGCCTGCCTTTTTTTTTTTTCTTTTAAGGCCAGTCTCACTCTGTCACCCAGGCTTGCGTACGGTGGTATGGATCATGGCTCACCACAGCCTCATGCTCCTGGGCTTAGGTGATCCTTCTGCCTCAGCCTCCCGAGTGACTGAGACTATGGGCATGCGCCACCACACCTGGCTGAGTGTTTTATTTTTTGTAGAGACAGAGTCTCGCTATGTTGTCCAGGCTGGTCTCAAACTCCTGGGCTCAAGTGATCCTCCCTCCTCAGCCTCCAAAGTGCCGGGATTACAGGCATGAGCCCTCACACCCTGCCTTGCCTGACTTTTAAGAGCAACTGCTCAGGGGCTTAGGCATTTGCTGTGCCTGAAACCAGAGTTGATTTCTGAGTTTACCAAGTATGTGTGGAAATCTCAAAATACACCTCCTGCTTTCTAGACCATGAGTTCTTGCTTCCCCTTTTCTCCTCTGGACTTTCCCCAGGGCGAGAGAAAGCAGAAGCCTCAGGCCTGCAGATGGCTGAGAGCTGCTACCCAGTTCCAGGTGTGGTGGGTAGGGGCTTGGGTATGAAGGCCTGACCGTGTGTTGCCCCACCAAGTTTGCCATCCAGGGAAGAACTTTTCTGTAGACGCAGGAGCCCACGGGACTCCTTCCTGGCTATGTCCTCACAGTGGATTTGCCCCTTGGGATTGTGATTTTTCGCCTCCTATATTAGAACCCAGGCCCTGGGCATTCGTGTCTAAACTGGATCTTGACTTCTGTCTTTTCTTTCCTGGGGTGAGGGTGAGGGGTAATTCTTTGCCTTCTGGTCCCGTGAAAGAAGACTAACCCAAAACTCCAGGCCTAGAGCCTTGGTATGTGGTCTCCACCGGGACCAGCAGCAGCCCTGCGCTTCTGCTCTGTGCATTGCTGGGTGCTGGGTGGGGCCTGGCTCATGGTCTGTGACTGGTGATCGGGCCCCACCCAGCCACTGAGGTCTCACGGGGGTGGTGCCCAGACTGATGGCAGGGTCACTGAAGCAAGAAGATTCCATCCTATGGGCCAAGAGCGAGGCCAGTGCTATCTCCTTTAGCCGGGTGCGGGGCACACCCGAGCCAGCGGGGACTGTGACTTCCACTTCTTCTAGGCGTGCTTGATCAGAATGGCATCAGGATGGTTTTACATGTCCTGCCTGGCGCTGGGGTCCCTGGGCTCGATGTGCCTCCTCTTCCCTGCCTACTGGATGCAGTACTGGCATGGTGGCTTTGCCTGGGACGGCAGCATGCTCATGTTCAACTGGCACCCGGTGCTCATGGTTGCCGGCATGGTGGTCGTGTATGGAGCTGGTGAGTGAGAGGCCAGCAAGGGAGGTGGGACAGGGCCCAGGCCTGGACGGGGTGGCGCTGTCCCTCTCCAAGGCTGGCCTGTGTCGGTGTTGGGTTTGGGGCTACGAGGATAGATGGGTGGGGCTGCCATCAGGCCCAGTTGTCACTTGGGAGAGAAAGTGCTAAGACCGGGGCATCTCAAGCAGGGCCGCTGCACAGACACTCCCTCTGTGGCCCTGTGGGAGCCCCTCGGGAATCCCCTGATGGGAGGAGGCCAGAGAGTAAGAATTTCAGGCGTTGCAAGCCAGACGATATGTGCCGGCTGCTCACCTCTGCCACCATGCTGTGAGGGCAGCCGTAAGCTGTACCTAACACGTGAGCGTGGCTGTGTTGCAGTAAACCGTAGCTCACTGCAGGCGGTGGGCCAGATTGGCCTGTGAGCGATGGTTTGCCAGCGCAGTTCTAGGGAACGGGAGGTTGCAGCCTCTTGTGGCGAAGTCAGGTCCCGGAATGAGGGGTGTGATCACTCTTCTGGATCCATCTTCGCCCCATGCTTTCAAATCTGCATTGCCTCATTTTCCCCACTTGTGAAACGGGCATAATGATGGCATTGGTAATAGCAGCTCACCAGGTGCGTGTCACACACATCACTCCCTGTGTTCTGACGACACATTTGTGAGGTAGGCTCGCTTGTTAGTCCCATTCTACAGATTAGGAAACAGACTTAGAAACAGCTAGGGGCAGAGGCTGGATTTGGACCTTAATGCCTGCATTGTGGACCGCTAACCTCGGTTGTGAGGACTCTGTTGGGTGAGTCATGACCTTGACAGTGCTTTTTAGCCTGGAAGCGGCCTGCAGGCTGTGTCTGTTACTGTCTTGGTAGAGTGGAGGTCCAGGACGCTCGCGCCTGCCTTTTTGGCTGGCTCTGCTCCCCTCCCTCATGGCTGACGGCTGTCCCGCACCTGATGGGGGACAGAAGATGCAGAGGAGTGGAGAGCGGTGTCCCAGCTTCTGCTCCTCCCTCGGGGGAGGCACTATGGAAGCCTCTCGGGAATCTCCTGATGGGGCTGAGCGAGGGAGAGGCCAGGCCTGGGACTGCTCTCTCCCACAGCCTCGCTGGTGTACCGCTTGCCCCAGGCGTGGGTGGGGCCCAAGCTGCCCTGGAAGCTCCTCCATGCTGCCCTGCACCTGCTGGCTTTCGTCCTCACCGTGGTGGGGCTGGTTGCTGTCTTCGAGTTTCACAACCACAGAAAAATCGCAAACCTCTACTCCCTGCACAGCTGGCTGGGCATCACCACCGTGTTCCTCTTCGCCTGCCAGGTGGGTCGTCCGCCCTCCCTCCTCCCTTGGGACCCGGGACATGAGCTCGGGCTGGGCCTGGCATGCCTCAGGGTCCTGCCATGGATCCTCCCTCTGCTCCCTGCTCGGAGAGGGCCATGCAGGTGTGTCCCGTCCTAGGGCTGGCAGCTCAAGGGGCTGTTCCTTTGCCCACCCCGCTGCCCACGTGTCATCCCAGAGCCCTCTCTCTTGCCTTTGCCATGGCACATCCCACACGACTCTGATGGGCCACCTGGTCCCCACTTGCCCCCTCCCAACTCTCCGTGAGCCACAGCATTCTAGAAGCAGTTTCCGTGTTCTGCTGTCAGGCCTGCACGAGTAAGGAGCTCCTGGAGCCAGGACTGGCAGGAAGCAGAGACAGCGGGGCTGCTTGGCCTTGTGGGAGGGTTGGTTGCAGCTGAGCACTTCCTCGAGCATTCCTGGTGATGGTGTAATAGAAACCAACAGGACGCAGAGAGGAAGCCAGGTTGGGGTGGCCTGCCAGGAGGGTCATGCTGTGAAGAACCCGGGTGTGGCGGGAGGGTGCTGGGGGTGGGCTGACCAGTACATCCTCCCACACCCACAGTGGTTCCTGGGCTTTGCCGTCTTCCTCCTGCCCTGGGCGTCCCTGTGGCTGCGTAGCCTCCTGAAACCCACCCATGTGTTCTTTGGAGCCGCCATCCTCTCTCTGTCCATTGCATCCGTCACCTCCGGCATCAATGAGAAGCTCTTCTTCAGTCTGTGAGTGCAGTGGGTTCCCACTTTAAGGCAAAGTGGGGAGCAGGGTCTTCAAAGTTGCACCCTATGATCACGGGACCCAAAGGAGGAAGGATCTTGGAACTGGCCTGTCCCTGACCTGGAAGGTCATGAAACCAGTGTTTTGTTTGTTTTTGAGTTGGAGTCTCACCAAGTTGCCTGGGCGGGTCTCGAACCCACGTGCTCTGGCAATCCACTCACCTCAGCCTCCCAAAGTGTGGGATTACAAGCTGAGCCACTGAGTCTGGCTGAGAGTCTTACAATACATATTGAAGAAAAATAAAAGCATGTGATTCCTGAGAGTTTTGGTTCTTTTCTGAACCAAAAGTGTCTGGCCTAAGGGTCTAAGAAATACCCAGGCAGCCTGAGCTCCCAGCACATGTGAAGCAGGTTCTGGGTTACTCTCAGTTAACCTGCCATCCCGTTTGGGAAGAACGCTTTTCCTCCCAAAGGCACTTACTCACCACTTCCTTTTGATAGCACACAAACATCATTTTGAAATACTTTAACAAAATAGATGACCTCTTTCTATTGTGTTTAAATGTCTCATTTTAGCAGCTATTTCATGTAAGCTTAAAACTCAGCTATAGCATTTAGGGATTTCTTCACACTGTGGCCTGCCTGCCCATCTGAGCCTCACTCGTCCTCTTCCCCACTCCTCTGCATACCCTGTGTCCCGCAGCACAGACTCCCACATGCCATGATACATGAGAGTCATTATGATTGATAATTGTTACCAACTAAGTTGAAGTACCCAAATTTGCAAGTGATATGCTTTTGTCATTTATTAGAGTAAATTCAAAATACCCCTAAGCCAGAGTCACCAGCACTGAATCTTATTCTCACTTGCTTTCTAAATAAGAGAGGGAGGAAGCAACTGTCACTTAGTATGTGAGTGAGGCAGAACAAAAAATATACAGGACCACTGCTTCCCTAAGTGACTTGCTGCCACATCCCCAAGTCAGTGTACATTCATGTGGCTGTGTGCTGCACTACCCTTCCCTCCCCCTGGAATGCCCTCAGCTCACCTGTCTAGCTGTGGGGCACCTGTGCAGCCTTCAGGGCTCAGCCAAAGTGCTGCCTCCTCTCTGGAACCTTCTGTGATCTCATGGCCCTGCTCTTTACCATGTCAACATTTAATAGCTTTATATTCCCATGACCCCAGTGAAAATCTCCATGGTAACACCTGTCACAACGGAGTGTTGTCTTCTGTGTCCCTCTCTGTCCCCTCCCTCCCATACTGTATGTTTTTTGCACATAAGGACTGTGGAAAGGTCCTTTTACACCTGAGATCTGAACGTGAGGACTAGCAAATGGGGCACTCAGTGATGCCGCTAATGAACCAGTGGAGTTGAATGATTGCTTAGACCTGCTGACCATCCTATTTGTCCTTCCTAGTCCTGAATCATATCACAGGATCTTGGTTCTATTGAAATTAATGCAACAAGCCAAGCTACAAGGGAGCCAGAGTGGAGCAGTTTGGGTTGGGAGGATCATCATAGAGAGGCTGTGATTCCTGAGAGAACTGTGGACAGGGACGTTCTGCCATCACTCAGCTTCCCCACCCGCCCCTTTTTTTTAAGTTTTGACAGGCCTGTCACCTTTTCTTCACCTGTGCAGATATGTTGACATATGTCCCACCACTCATTTGCAAAATTCATGAGTCAGCTGAAACTTCGCCCCAAGTAGGCAACACTTATTGGGGAAAATGAGAGTCCCACATCAAAATTTAACAAAAATCTGAGTGTGTGATAATAAGAAAAAAGTGATGTGTCTCTAATTGCCCTAAAAGGTCAGAACTTTATCTTGCCTTCTCATTCAAAAGGCATTTATTAATCACAAGTCAGATGTTTTGACCCTTGGAACTGAAGGTAGACACATAAGGACCATTTTTTGCTCATTTTATTGCTGATTTCACCACTTTCCTAGCACATTTGAATTACATTGTTGGATCTTCCAAATTTAGATGTCTGTCCCTTTCATAAGAAGAGCCAAAAGCAATTTCAGGGATGGTGTACACTGTGTGACTGTGTCTGCTTTGTTCTATCCTACAGTGTCCGTCCTGTGGGTGGGAGCAGTGACCTGATTCAGAAGTTGTGAAAGGAGTATCACCAGACCTGGAGAGAAGGTTTTCCTTCCTACGAAGTTGACGAGGGGAGAGCCAGGCCTTCAGACTATGACCTCCTGTGGGTAAGTGTGATTCCAGTCACTGTGTTCATCCCTTCTTGGGTAGTTCAGAGCAGAGGAACACAGCTGGGAATGTTCTCTGCATATCAAATTATATTTTGGTTTCTTTGGTTTCTTAGATGTGAGCATTGCCTGTCCCACAGCCATCTTCTCCTGCAGAGGTTGTTTACAAATCCACAGATGTGCAGCAACCCATCCTAATGTGCTCACACTTGCTTCCTATTGTATACTGACTGAACTGGGGAACAGAAGGGAGTTATTTCATGAGGACATCCACTGAGCCCTGGTCCTGCCCCTCCTCTTGTTAGATCTCAGGCATCTGGGATACCACAGATAGACTTGTAACATAGACCACCACTCCTTTGGAAAATGGTTATTAGTAGTAAAATTCAGAAGGATTGTTGTCAGAGATGTCAATTGTTTGTTTATCGAATCCGAGCACATCACATTCTGCTGATCTTACCAGGGTCCTAGGATGGCTTTGTTTTGAGATAAGGGCAGTTTTGTATTAGAGGATTCTTTTTGTCAAATCCTTCAACATTCAGGGAACAGAAAAGAATATTGTGACCACTGGGTTTTCCTAGGGCAGATTCATTCTCTTGGGCTATTTGGGAAGGCAAGTCTGTACCTACAAAATACACTTAATTCTTAAGCATCCGTAGAAATGCCCAGAAGGAGAATGCTTAGAGCTGGATAAAATGGCCAAGCCAGGTACACAGAAGGGTGCCTGACATAGAGGCAGTGTTCAGGGAAGGTTGGCTCTCATTGCCAGGGAACATGGCAGTGGTAGTATCCTTGCTGTGAGTCAGTTCTCACTCACCCCTCAGGTGAGTTCTGCCTTCTCCTCCAGTTTTTAGTGCTGTTCTGAGAATCAAGCAAAGGGACTCTGTCATCCCTGCTGCCCGCTGAAGACACCAGCTGCTTTGAAGGCACACTTACCAGAGGCAAGTTTCTAAGTTTCATGTCATGCTCATAGGGTCCAGACTGGGAGAGCAGAGCCCCATGGACTCAGCCCAGTCCTTCTGATTTTTACATCTGTGCGGGGCGTCTCATGAGTGATACCTCACACTGGGGTCTGAACATCAGGTTCAAGATCTGCCACTGTTGGGCAGAGCAACCAACACTCCTTGGTCCAGGAGGCCCAACCTTTACAGTGGAGTTTAAAACACAAATCAAGTGGCCGGGCTTGGTGGCTCAGCCTATAATCCCAGCACTTTGGGTGGCCAAGGTAAATGGATTGCCTGAGCCTGAGGGTTCGAGTCCAGTCTGGGCAACTTTGAAAGACCGTGTCTTTACAATCAAAAAAATTAGCTGGGCATGGTAGCATGCACGTGTAGTTCAGGCTACTTGGAAGACTGAGGTGGAAGGATTGCCGGAGCCCAGCAGGTCAATGCTGGGGTGGCTGTGAGTGTGCCACTGCACTCCAGCCTGGGTGACAGAGTGAGACTCCAACTCAAAAAACATAAAAAGTAAAAATAAAATATAAATCAGGCACACAGGGTGGATTGGCAATCTCAAACCAAGTAGCTTTGGCCCCTTGGGAGAGAGGCATTTGAGACCAGGGGTCAGAACAAATGGCTATTTACTGGTCTTTTTACAGGTGTCAGCATTAAATAGAAGGACACTAAGAGTGATGGGAAAACTCGTCTCAGACTCTCTGTAACAAAGAAGATTTCCAGAAGATAGCAGATTAGATAAAATTCACCTGGTCTCATACTGGATTGAGATAGAGTTGCCTTTGCCAAGAGGTGCAAGCAACTTGTTAGATGAGACACAGCTCCTCAGTAAGCCAAACAAGCAATAAAATACAGGAAAGCTGTTTCCACTGCGACCAAAACAGAACACCACATTCAATGTGTTGAAAAGTGTTCATCCCAAATCACTGTGAACTCCTGTAAGCAAAAAGGACAAGTCATTTAGAAGTAGTAGCCCTGGTTGTCTTGACCCTACTTTATATGTTCACCTTATATCCAGCTGCAAGGATGAAGGTGCTTAACCTTCATCAGACTTAATGCTTCCTCTTTCTCCGACCCTCACCAAACCTGAGCTAGATGACTGAATCCCTGGGTTATCCCTTTTTGATGATGTTTTTATGCCAAACAGACATGTCACCACTCCAGTCAGTGAGTAAAGAAGCAACTCTGCTGTAGTCTTCATTTCCGATGCTCTGGTGTGTTGAGCTTTTCCAGAAGTGGCTGATTTTGTGTTTCCTGAAGAGCTGGGTCTAAGGACTTCCCAGGGGCTCTTGGGAAATGCATTGTCTGTGTTCCCTGTGACCACAGAGATGGTCCACACTGGGGATAGGATCTCTACATCTTTTCTTCTACTCCCCCAAGCCAAGGAAAGATACTGGCATCTTTTGTTCATTGCAGGCCTGAGAAATCACACTGTCGTTCTGCCACTTTTGGAGTGAACCGAGAGAGCAAGTTTAGCAAGTTAACATTTCACTCCTTTCAGGCCACCAGACCCAACCAGGCAGCCTTTAGGGATCATAGTCCCAAGACAGATGAGTCTACATTGTCACCACAGTATGCACTAAAGTCAGATGACAGTGGCAGGAAGGGGAAGGGTGAGCCAGGAGAGGCCCCAGGACTTCTCCAGGTGGTCTCAGAGGATTCTGAAAATAGGGTATTGACTTAAACTGCCTCAGTAAACAGCAAGCAGCCCAGCTGTTTTGACAACACGACTGTGTGCATGGCCGTATGGAGAGTTCTTCCATGAACTCAGGGTTCCCCAAGTCCAGGGACTCAGACTGAGAGACTGGCAAGTGTATCCGGGAGTCATTCTGTGCTCGGGAACTTCTGAATTGTCGAGAAGGACATTAGGAACCTAAGTTACCTGCCAATGACTTTTAAACTAATTTACAAATGGGCCAAAAAGAATGAAGATATATTCACTGAAGTCTTCAAAGTCAAGTGTTGAAAGGAATCACTGGAAAGATTACTAGGGTTTCTGAATATTTTAAAATATATATGTGTGTATTTTTTTCAGTGGGACTGATGATTTTTTCTTTGGCTTGCCCTGTTCTTTCCAGATCTTCCAGGCCTTCTTGTCTATACTTCAACTGCCACCTGAGACTTCCCTCCACACTCTCTTGGGTTCTCACTTGCTTTCATGCCTCGCTCTCCCTTCCCAATTTCTCCTAGTCCTTTCTGTCCCCTCTTCTCCTCCACTCTGCCTGCCGCTCTCTGTACCCCTCTCTGTCTCCTTCTCCTGTTCAATTTTAATAAATATTTGCCGAATCTTGGTTAAATCAAGTGCTGGCAATAAGAATATGACACTGTTTCTACCTTGGAGGAACTTGGGATCTAGCTAGGAACACAGATACCTAAGCCCCACCAAGACAGAATGCTAACATGTAACCAGTGCTGTCAGGTAGAAAGGTGTAGTGAGGTACTACTGATGTCTGGATGAACTTGAGAGAGCAAGGAGGTCTCCTGGTGCCTCAGCAGTGGGAAACAGGGTGCATAAAATGCTATAGAGACATTTGGGTGTTGGGTGTTGCCACCGTGGACATATTTTCTTCTTTTTCTCTCAAATTTGATGGCTTTTTTTTTTCTTTTCCAAAAGAGCTCCTGGATTGCTCACTTTGTTTTAGATGAAATGAATACACACAGATTGCAAGGATATACTTGTGGGCCCAAGACCCACAAGCCTTCTGGCTGGCCTGTTTTGTAGCTGCTTTCCCCTTTTAGCTCTGGAAAGCTGTAAAGAGCAATTTGGGAAAATGTCAGTATCTGCAAGTGAATGGCCTGGTGAGTTTTCCAGGTCCAATTAAGTAAGCAAGACATGCTAGCTGTGAAGTGTTAATATTTGCCAAAAGAAAACATAATACCTGTTATTTGTGGGTATTTTATTTTTTGTAAAACTTGTTAACACTGTCACAGTCCTTGGGCAATGGGCTGCTTTTTTTAATTAGCAGATAAAGTTTACCTGCTTATTTAACAGCAGTGGGAGTATCCTGTAAGTAATTTCACAAGTGGGATAAAAATATTAGTACCTTTATTGTTGTCTTTTTCAAGAGCTGCACAGCATATGTCATCATCCTCCCATTAAAAAAAATCTTTGGCTACATTAGAAGAGTGTTTATTTATAAAAAGAGGTGTGTAGACACATGGATAGGAAGGGAGAACAAGCTTGTTTACATATGGAAAAAAGTGAGAGTCAAAACATCTTAAGCTAGCTAGTCTCCACGGCCATGAAAACATGCTGCTGCCTCTCTCTGGCAAGGGGGATTGGCCCAGGTTGGTCATGGTTGGAGCAAAGAGGTGGCTGGGTGAAAAAACGCAGACATTCCTGCTCTGAAAATGGTCTAGGAGCCAACTCGAAGAAACATGCTTGGCAGCTGACGTGGACGATGAAAGACAAATCTGGTGAATTCTGCACTCAGTGAAGAGGGAAAGCATGATGCCAAGATCATGCTAAGCATCTTTAAGAAAGGGATTTAGGGTGGAATGTGCGATCACCAAGCAAGCATAAAAGTCATCAGGAGGTTATTTCCTAAACACCAGAAGGTAAGAGGATGAACTCCTGCTGTCAGTTGTTTAATACCAGAATTGAGATTTGTGTGTATTTTCCTTGTGAGCTTCTTAAAGGCATCTAATATGAACAAAGTACCTTGATGAACAATTCTAGGTTTGTCATTGGCTCTTATATTGCAAAGAACAGAAACCAAATCACAGTGGCCCAATCCAAAAAAGAAATGTTACTGGTGTCCCTAAAAGAAGTCCACAGGCACACGCTGGCTTCCAGAGCACTGGGCCCAGCCCTCCGGACAGGATGTCAGGAGTCTCCTCCACTCAGGTTTTCTGCTCTCCTGCAGGCCACACTCTCCAGGGCCCCAGTGAGGGGACAGCAACCATCAGCAGCTCCAACACAACAGCTCTTTGGGAAGAGGTGGTCTCACTCTGAGTAGATTCAGGAAGCAAATCCAAGAACATATGTTCGGTGGGTTGGTCAGCTCAGCCTGGGTCACATGTCTACTTCTGAACTTACCCTCATGACCTGAACTAGCAGGCTGGAACTGGGTCACAAGACCACCCTTAGAGCCAGACAGTGGAGTCAAGTCAACCCCAACTCCATAAATATAGAGTAAGAGCTAGTCCCCAGAGGAAAATTAAAAAGCCACTGATGGAGAAGGAAAAGGGGTGCTAGACACAGTCAGGAGTTGTCTACAATGACTTTGAATTCTAATAATGGTATAAACTTCCTTCATCTTAAAAGGACAGATAAAAAAAAAACTTTCCATTCATATATTCTCCTGTTTATCATTAGAAAGAATAGCTCTATTATCAATCTTGAATTTGCTGCCACTGTTTTCTATGTAAAAGGAGAAAGTTTATTTTTGTCTATTGGTAGACAAAATTTCTGTCTCTATTTCTAGTATCTTGAAATATCCCAGGAACCAAGGCCATTTCATTAAATTATTCTTGAGAAATTACCAGACCTTTGGCTTTTTATTTATGTAGGCAAATGACATTTTGGTTCACCCCAGACCTAGGAATTCACCTAGAGAAGCTGCAGAAGTCTTGGAAAGGACTGAAGTTGCTCTCTTTCTGTAGTTGGAATTGCTCTATCTATACCCTCATGGAGTTTGCCTTGTTAAAAGCACATATTCTGTGCTTAAAAGCTTTAAAAGGTGAGATAGTTAAAGACATTAACTGTATGTCTCCAGAGACCACTGCAGTGCGGCTGCTGCCACGTGTTCTGTGGATGGGCTGCCCGGAGCTCCGTCGACAGTTCCTCCTGATGATTGACATCATCAGCATCACCGACTGTCCCACATCTCCCTTCCTTCCCTCACAGCTGACCCAAGGCTACAGGCAATACCAAGGCAGAGAAGGCAGAAAACCACATCTAAGAGTTACGAGTGTGTTGGGAAGGCCTGAAGTACAACTGAACTTGATGCTCATAAAACATCAAATGCCAATGGAAGAGCTGGAATTTGCTCATCTAGATTTTGGGAAGTTGTGAAAAACTGAAGAAAGGGGAGGATAGAATAAATTGAAGACTTGGTTTTGGTTGGTGGCTTTAGTCCTTTTCCGTTTCAATGTAACTTTCATGGGAGCTTGTTTACATACAGGCTGCATGGGAGAAGATCTGGAATATGCAACATGTGAGTAAATTTCTAGCTTTTAAACCCAGGATAAGTCATTTGGAAGGAGACAACATGTGTACAGGCAGTCCCCGGCATCAAAATAAACTGTGCTCCAGAAGCCCATTTAGACGTTGGCAGTTTGGAACTAGGAATGGATTTTCCCATAGAAAAAAAAAATTGCTGTTTGGGTCTCAAACCAGCTTACCAAACCCTCTAAAATCTAATAGCCATGTGCTAATCTCAGAACAGTCACTAGGAGCTGGGTCTGGGAGTCGTTGGAGCCGGAGATAAGGAGGAAATTCCCTTTTTTCCTCTTTCCTGGACAAATTTTTGAGATGTTCTCTAGGCCTCTCCATCTACGGATCTCCAAGTCTGGCTCCCCAGGTTCCCTGACCTTCAATTGTCCCACCTCCCATTATGGTGCCCCACTTAAGCCCATCCTTCCCCCAAAGTGTTCAGGAGTCCTGAGTTACCTCTCTGCCCCATCCCCAATGGTTACCACTCCCAATGCAGCTTATCTTATCAATACTCTCAGGCAAATAACTTGATCCATGAAGACTGCAAGGGAGTCTAGGAGGAGGGAACAGGAGAGGCCACTGGTATCTCCTCCTGAGCAGGATTGTGAGATTTTGCCTGGGCCTGCTGTTCCCACACCAGCCTGTGGGCTCTTCATCCCTTCTCTTTTTTTTTTTTTTTGAGTTGGAGTCCCACTCGATCGCCCAGACTGGAGTGCAGTGGCTGCTCCCGGCCACCGCAGCCTCGACCTGCTGGGCTCCGGCGATCCTTCCACCTCAGCCTTCTGAGTAGCCAGAATTACAGGTGCACGCTACCACGCCTGGCTAATTTTTTTTTGATTTATTGTAGAGATGAGGTTTTGCCTGCCCAGGCAGGTCTTGAACCTGCGGGCTCAGGCAATCCACTCATCTCAGCCTCCCAAGGCGCAGGATTACAGGCTGAGCCACCGAGCCCGGCTCAGCCCTTCTCTTTAATGTAGGGAACCCAGGCTTCCCTGTTCTCTGTCTGACTGGCTTCCTGTGGGCAGTGACCTGATCCAGAGCATGGTGCTGAGCTCTCCAGTGCACTGCTATTGCCTCCCTTGGAGAAAGCCCTTTGTCCAAGCCTGCCCTCTGCGGCCCTGGTGTCAGTTGCTGCAGCTAACAGGCCATGACTCCTCATCAGCCTGCCTGAGAATCTGCCCTGAAGACAGCTGCTCTACATGGCTCCTGTCCTTCATCCTGGCTTTTGAAACACTGATGTCTCTAGTCTTGGAACAAGTCACTTAGCAGCATGGGAAGCATGCAGCACCGCACAGGAGACTGTGTGCTCCGAAACCGGATTGCCTGAGTCTGCATCAGGTGTGACTGCCTACCCGCTGGATAAAAACTGGGCAACTTATTGTACGTCTCTGCCTCCTTTACAAATTGGGTGATAGTAGCATGTCATAGGAATGTGACACACACATGTTCACTTAGAGCAGTGTCTAAACATGCAGGAAGTGTCAGCAGATGTTTTTAGGTGGTGCCCATACGGAGTGTTAGAAATGTGCATCCCACTGGTGGGACAGCCCTTTCTTCCTAGTCGACACTGGTGCACCTTGACTCTGGCTGCTCCAGAGTCCTGGGATGCCAGCCTGGCTGCAGCCGTGGGTGCCACCGAGATGCTGCGGCACATCAGTTGGTCACTGTCTTCAGGCCCTTCTGGCAAATTCCATCGGTTTAAAGGTCAGTGTCTGTTTCCCTCCCTCCCCCACACAGACTTTTCCTTCAAAAAGTGTGTTCCTTTCATCCTGACCCTGGGGGCGTACTTAATCTCCTTAATGAGTTTATACTCAAATCAAAGACCAGAAAAAAGTTGACTTCAGGCAGCTTCTGCTTTCAGCTCTGCAAAGCCCTGAAGCAAAGAAGTGCCAGGGTCCAGTTAACAACTTAAAATAGGATGGCGAATGGACAGCAGAGAGGATATATGCACGACTTTGACTCCACAAACTACACCAGAACAGATTATTAAGGGCAACGGCATCACTTATTCACTGCTGACTCCACCTTATATAACTATTCCATGAAGTTGTTCTCTGAGGCAGGTACCTTTAATCCTGTTTTTACATGAGAAAATGAATGTTCCAAGACCCCACCCCATGGCACAGCATCCATAGCAAAGCTGCTTCTCAGTCTGCACCCAACTCCCAGTGAAGGAGAAGGACTGCAGGATGCCTGTGGCCGGTGCTAAGATAACTTTTTTATATCCAATGTATGACAAAGGAAGTGTGTGGGCAATTGTTTATAAGCACAATGAAAATGGTTATCTAACTCTGCCAAACTATTCTTTAATTATCACTCTTAATTTGTTTTTTGAATAGTCTTGAACTGAAATCAGTGTTTTGGTAATGTTTTATCAGGACTCCTTAAAAGTCTAAATGAGATCATTCTTTTTGCTGTAATCAAGTAAGTTACCCATCTCTGGCTCCAACCCCTAAACAGCAAAAAGCAGAAAAATAAAGTTCAGAACCACATTATTTTTCCATAGTATTTCAAAAAACCCTTTGCTATACTTACATTAGAGTGAAAAAAAGAACTCTTTCTGCTTCTAATGAGCAATTAATTCCAGTTCAGGATGTCGAGTTTAGAATAGGTTAAGTTCCCCCAAACCACAACCGTTTGTGTTGGATCATGG
>CAUYQG010261773.1:0-44773 GCA_963574415.1 Tarsius wallacei
ATACAACAATGAGCCGGGCTCGGTGGCTCAGCCTGTAATCCTGCACCTTGGGAGGCTGAGGTGAGTGGATTGCCTGAGCCCGTGGGTTCGAGACTCGCCTGGGCAACTTGGTGAGACCTCATCTCTACAATAAATCAAAAAATTGGCCAGGTGTGGTAGCGCGTGCCTGTAGTTTCAGCTACTTGGAAGGCTGAGGTGGAAGGATCGCCTGAGCCTAGCAGGTTGAGGCTGCGGTGGCCGGGAGCGACCACTGCACTCCAGTCTGGGTGACAGAATGAGACTCCAACTCAAAAAAAAATATATATATATATACAACAATTATGGGCTCTTGGTTCTATCATAAACCCCATATCAGATGAGAGGACAAAATTCAGAGAGCTCAAGGAAGGTGCTCAGGGGCATAGAGCCTTGGAATGATGGAGTTGGGGTGTCCGCCTGGTCTACCACCCTGAAGCTGTGCCTCAGCCCTGGGCTGCCATCTGCTTCAGTGCCTAAGAAGAATCTCTAAGAACAATTAGAAGCACATGCCTGGTCAACGTGGCGAGCAGAAGGAGGGCAACCTATTTTTCATAGATTCTTTGGGATTTCCTGTGTAAATAATCATGTTGTCTGCAAAAAGAGACAGTTTTATTTCTCCTTTTCCAATCAGCGTGATTTTATTTCCTTTTCCTGTCTTCTTGCAGTAGCTAGAACTTCCAGTACCGTGTTGAACAGGAGTGGTGAAAGTGGACGTCTTCTCCTTGCTCCAGATCTTAGAGAGAACGTATTCCATCTTTCATCACTAAATACAATGTCTGATGTAGGTTTTTAACACATATTCTTTATGAGGTTGACGATCCCCCTCGGTGCCTACTGTACTTGTTTGTTTATTTTCATCATTATTGGGCGTTGAATTTCATTAAATAATTTTTCTGCACCAATTGATATGATTGTATGATTTTTCTTCTTTAGCCTGTTGATATAGTGGATTATATTGATTTTCAAATATTGAAATCAGTTTTGCTAACCTGGCACAAATCCCACTTGGTCATGGTATCTTATTCTCTTTATACATTGCTGGATTTGATTAATTAAATTTGGTTGATGATTTTGACATCAAAGTTCACGAGAGATAATGATCTTCAGCTTCTTTTTTTGCATACCATCTTTAATTGGTTTTGGCATCAGAGTCATGATGGCATCACAAGAATAATTGGGAAGTGGTCGCTCCTCTTCTGTTTTCTGGAAGAGATTATACAGAATTGGCATTAATTTTTCTCTGAATGCTTGGTAAAATTCTGTGACGAAACCATCTGGGCCTGAAGATTTTGAGGGTGGGGGGAAACATTTAACTTTTAAATCCAATGTATTTAATAACTACAGAACAATTCAGATTATCTGTTTATCTTGGCTTAGTTTTAGTGGTTTGTGATTTTTTTGAGGAATTGGCTCATTTCTTCTATCTTGTTGAGTTTTATGAGCTTAAAGTTGATTACAGTTTTTTAAAAATTATCTTTTTAGTAGCTAAAAAAAAAATACATTGTGGCACCCCCTGTTTCATTCCTGATGTTGGTGATTTGTGTCTTCTTTCTTTTTACTGTTGTCAATCTTGCTTGAAGTTATTAATTTTATTGATTTCTGTTTCATTTTTTTTTCAGTTGTTTTCAGCTTTCAAGTTCACTGATTTCTGCTCTGTATTATTTCCTTACTTCTGCTTGCTTAGAGTTTATTCTGCTGAACTTTTTCTAATTTTTTGAAATAAGAACTTAGATTAGTAATTTGAGATCACTCCAGTTTTTTAATGTAAGCATTTAGTCCTATAAATTTTCCTCTCAGCACTGATTTAGCTAATCTCACAAATTTTAACATGTTGCA
The DNA here is from genome assembly GCA_963574415.1 of Tarsius wallacei. Taxonomy (NCBI): domain Eukaryota; kingdom Metazoa; phylum Chordata; class Mammalia; order Primates; family Tarsiidae; genus Tarsius; species Tarsius wallacei. Next base: position 1,855 of record CAUYQG010261773.1, read on the forward strand.
TTTTCTTTTTCATTCTGTTCTATGTGTTTTTAAATTTTCCTTTGAGATTGCCACTTTGATCCATGAATTATTTAGAAGTCTGTTGTTTAGTTTCCAGATGGTTGGAGATTTTCCTATTAATTATTTGCTTTGATTTCTAGATGGGTTTTATCAAATAAGATAATGTGTTATGTATAATTTCAATTCTTTTGAATTTAATGTTTGCTTTATGACCTAGGATATGCTCTATCTTGATGAATGTTTCCTTTTTTTTAAAGCTGTGAATAAATGCTTTTTAAAAATTTTATTGTAAAAGATATGGGGTACTCGTCAGGAGATGAATGTTTCATGAGCCCTTTAAAGGAATGCATATCTGCTGTTGTTGGACAGATGGTGCTATAAATGTCAATTAGATCCTGTCAGTTGATGGTGTTGTTATATTCTTTTATATTCGTGCTGATTTTCTCTCTAGTAGTCCCAGAAGTCCTGAGTGTTGGGTGAGAGCAGGGACTGGAGCCCCAACCACAACTGTGGATTTCTTCTATCAGTTGTCTTAATTTTTGTTTCACAGACATGAGGATCTGTTCAGTTTATAGGATAGCGATATCTTCCAGGTGGATTAATTATTTTTGTCTTTGCGTAATTTTTCTTTTTGCCTATAGTAACTCCCTTTGTCTGAAACCTGCTTTGTTTGGTGTCAGTGTTACCACTTATGTTTCCTTCTGGTTAATGTTTGCATGGTACATCTTTTTCCATCCTTCTGTTGTCAGTCTACGTACGTCATTGACTTTGAAGTGAATTTCTTGTAAACAATGTATAGTTGGGCCATATTTTTTTTAATTCACTCTGCCAAACTCTGCATTTAGAACATTTACACTTAAGATAACGACTGGTATCTGACATTTTATTATCTATTTTCTCTTTGTTTTTTCTCTTCCTTTTTCTTCTGTTTCTTTTCTCTTGACCTCTTGTGGATCGCTTTAACACATTTTAGAGTTCCATTTTGATTAAATTGTGGGGTTTTTTTAGTATATCACTTTGTATTGCTTTCTTAGTAATATTATGATAAACTGTTGTTGTGCAGTCTTCGCTGGTGGAAAAGAAGCTGCTGGGACTGGGTCTCCTTATGCTACTAGGTAGAATCCAAGGAGGCACAGGACTTCGCTGCTGCTGCTTCTGTGGGTGAATCAGGCTACCCACTGGTGTCCCAGTTGTGGACCAGGGGCCAAGACTTCCCGGGGCTTTGTTGCTGCGATGGCTGCTGGCAGATCAGATTGTTTGCAAGGCCCTTGGGTGGTAAAGCAGGGGCTAGAGCTTCTTACTGGGTCTCCATTGGGGTTCCCCTTTCCTGAACTTTGGCCAAAGAGAATAGAATACTCTTGGGGTTTTTGCTGTTGCTGTTGTTGTCTGTGACTGTTGGTGATTCCAGGTTGCAAACCTACTCTGAGCCCTGCCCAAGATATGTGGGAAATGAAAAGGAAACCCAGGTAACTCACCATGTCGCTGCTTCTCAAGTCCTGAGGTTCTCCGACCACCTTCTTTTCCTCCAGCTTTCAGAGTTCTATTTCACTGTCTGCTGAATAGGTCCTAGGGTATCTAGTCGTATTTAGAGGTGGAGAGCAGGGAAAAACAAGTTCACATCATCTTGTTCCAGAACCAAAAGTCAATAGAGCCTGCTTTAAAAATAATGTTTCAGAGATGTTTCTTTCCTAGATGATTTTCTGGAAAGCAGAGAAAGTACTTCCTATAGTCAAAACTACACTCTCTGCTTTCTTGGAAGGAATCAATGACATTATTCAACAGTCACATTTCTTTGAGCCTGCTCTGTATTTAATCAGCAGGATATTGAATTCTTTTTGTGAACCTAAACAAGTTATCACTTCTTTCCTGAACCCAGAGTAGATTAGTAATGTAAACACTAGCCAGTAACACAGAAAACTGTGTTTTCTTTGAGCTCTTCCCATTCCTCACCAGAGTCTTGAACGAACAGGTTTTCCTCTGGCGCTGAAAGGTTACAGCTACATTAACCTAGAAATAAACTACCATGGAATAACTGGAACTTTTAAAATTATAAATGTTTAGCTGCACTAATAAAGACCTAATATGTGTGTTCTCCTTGTTTCTCATCCTGGACCCTTGCCTGACAGAGATAGGAAGGGCTAAAAACTACTATATTAAAAACTTGGAGCTAATGTTCTACATTAACCATCAAAAACACAAAGGTAGAACACTGTACCAATAGATAGAGAGCCCTGCTCCTCCTTAAAAAAAAAAAAACTGCCTTCTAGAGTCATTCCCTCACCATAAAGATAATCCTCTGGCTTTCTCTTAAGTAACCAGAGAAAGAACCAAAGGAAAAAACAAGTTCAATTTGTTGAATATCTTTTACCTTAAAGATACAGCTCAGAAAAAGTAAAGTAGACTGGATTTAACATGATTTATGTCATTCTTTTTTGTGACATAAAAAAACTATATAGCAAAAAATTGTGTATTTACATAATCTTGGCCTACATCAGTACAATGATTCATATAATATGGGAGATAATAGAAACTTAGAAAATTGAATATTTATATCCTTAAGATAAAGTTGAATGCACAAATGTGAAGTAACACATTTTGAAACACATTTTATGTTTTTTTTCCTAAAACCCCTTTATCTCCACCAACTCTATCTTTAAAAAAAAAAATTTTTTTTTAAAAATCCCATTTTCTGGCACTACATAAAAAGTTTATTGTTTGAGTGCAAGGTTAAAAAGAAGCCAATAAATTAACATGCTATATTTGATATGGGAGCAGTTCACTCTAAATTTTAAAAAGCTAGATTAGTCATGTACATTCAACCAAGCAGCATATTAATACTGCTTCTTAAAAAAATTATTTGAAAAAGTCCATATTAAAGCACATTAATTTTTTTAATTTGTAAAAGCAATTTGAGTGACTTTAATTCACAACATGAATGGAAGACTCTCCGAGTCATCTATAACCTCAGCAGAAAATGTATTATAAAAGTTTACAAAAACCCCAATTCCCCGGAGAGATGGGAAATGAGTGGGTTCAAAAACATATTCTATCAGTCTCTTAAAATATTATTTGCCTTCTTAACTGATAAGGCAACGGAGAAAGAAAGCAAGAAGGTAATAAAAATACAAAAAAAGTGACTACCTTTGTCTATTTTTAGCAAACCTAACTTTTAATAAAATAAGAATAATAAACAAATCAGCTAACAAAGAAAACAGCTTTTCCCTTAGTTTCTTTTGAAGGGAACCTCCTTTTATTTTTTTACTTTTTGGAATCCTACAAATGAAGCCTTCCTTGGAAATGGATGAATTTTGTAGAGTTTCAAGACTCACAAGATAAACAAAGCAGTCCATTTCTCTTCCCTCCCCCAACCCAGCCCTGTAAATAACCCCAGGCCACAGCCTGTGTCTCCCTCTGTTCCTCTGTGTCTGTTAGAGGGTTGGGGGCTGGAGAGGCCAGAGGGGCAAGGGTGGGACAGAAGGGGGTGTGAGGGGAGTTGGGGAGAAGGGGAGGGTGAGTGGGGTGGGCTCATCTCAGGGTGAACCCGGCTGTAGCTGGGTACAAGATGTCACACGCATGCCTGCACACACAAAATGTACACAGTGGAACCAGGCAATAGAACTGTTTAAAAAGAAAGAAAGAAAAAGTACTGCTACATCAGCTAAAAACAGTCGTGTTCTTTCCTGGTTTGATGTGAGCTCCCAGTACTGGCTTGGAATTGCCCATAGCGATATTGGGCCCCTGCCCACTCAGCAGGCAGACAGCTTTCCCTGCCAGCAACAGGCTTTTAATAAAACAGGATGTGGTCCCACTACTAAGGCCGGTCCTGAGAATGGATCCCAGTCCATGTGAACTCCCTCCCCAAGAAACAGCAGCTCTGTATTCCTTATCAGGAAACTCCATTCTGGTGTTCCTGGTCCAGGAGAAAAGCCCCTCTCCCAGGGTCTTGCTGAGCATGTGTTTGCAGGGGTTGCCCGGCCCCTGGAGCTGTTTGCTTTGCTAAGTTCTCACCCACAGTGAGCTTGCTTCTTGCCTTCTGTACGTGCACTTCGGCTTTTATGAAGGCCCTGCCTGGCCTTGACAGCCAAGCAGGATGGACCTTGAAACAAGGAGCTTGCTTCCACAGGAAAGATGAGGACAGTTCATCCTCGTTTTCCTGCAGCAAGCTGTATGCCAGGTCTGCACTTACACCTGACTTCTCATCTCAAGTGTGACAAGTTTTAGCATTTGGGCGAGGCTCATCTGGCTATTTGTTTTCTCCCAGCTTGGAATGAAGTGGAGTATGTTCCATTTGGGGCAGCAACCTCCAGGTTTGTTTTTGTTTTGTTTTTTTTCCAACTGCAGCCTGACAAAAAGTCCAAACTAAGGGGAGAGACGCCAGGGTGCCCTCCAAACCCTGGAGCTCTGTAGCCACACAGTCCAGGACTGCCTTTCCTGGGAGGTACACCACCCTCCTGCCCAGGGAGGCAGAACTGTAATACTGCAAGTTCTCCAGGGGTGTTAGCCCCAATCCCACGGGCACCAGCGGGATCCTTTTCAGGCCCTGCTGTGATGTCCAGAGTGGCTGAGCAAAGAGTTGCCATCACAGATTGGGAGGCAGATGTGCAATCTCCCATGGGACTGGATTCCGGTGTGAGACGTCACTGTCATGAACAGGAAAGGCCTGACAACCTGGATTCTATCCCCACGTCTGCCCCGCTTTCCTGTATGGCCTTAGACAGCGTGATAGACGTGTGACTCAGTTGCCTCATTGTGTAAAATGTAGAACAGGTTGTTGGAGGAGGGACAAATAGCCAGCTCGCATGCTGTCACTTCCCTTTCGCACATCCATGCAGACACTGGGAATCGTTCCCAGCACCTTTGTGCCAGATGTGCCTAGATGTGGCAACCCAGTCAGCCACTACTGAGTGATCAGAGATGGCACCTGAGCAAAGGCCTGTGGTAGTTTCTCCACGGCCAGTCGTCTATGAGCTGAAGCCCGGTATATTTCTGTTTACTCTGAAGTTCTGGGGAGGAAATTGAAGAAATGGGTGTTACAGGTGGTGTTTTCGTTGTTTCTTTTCATTCCTTCTTTCACTTGAGGTTCGTGACTTTGGAAAAGAAAAGGAGAAAGGGGAAGTAGATGGAGGGAACATCTGGGCATGCGGATAGTGTCGCAGTGGAGAATTTTGTCTCCTGGACCGCAGCCCAGTTCCACCCCAGAACAGCGGGGTCCTGGCAGGAAGCAGGATGTACTGGCCAAAATCTGAGAGGAGCAGGCAGCAGGAGAAGAGCCAGTGTGACCAGAAAGAGTTTAAACGGTGACTTCAGAGGAGGAATGAAAAGAGCCCAAATAAATCTATAAAGTCAGAGAAGATGAAGCACAGCGCAAGAATAGGGGCGAGGGCTCGGGAAGGCAGAGGAAACGACTCTTGCTGACTCAAGCACAGAGCGGGTGCACTGAAGGCTGTGAAGGAGCTGATGGGGTCAACAGGGAGCTGGATCCTGAGCTGGACAACCGGGTTCAACCCAGGACAGGAAAGTTCCACTGTCCAGCGCCTCTCGGAAAATGAACAGACGGCTGTTGCTCCTTCCTAGACCACTCAGCTCAGCTGAGAACTGCTCTGGGGCAGGGGAGGGGACGCTGCGGATGGCATTCTGGACACCTGCACACTTCCATATAGGGGGCAAAGCACCTAGATTTACCAATCCGCAAAGACTCTGCCCAACGATAGAGGTTGTACCTAAAAGGACATCAGATTGGGGAAGGGAGAGGCAGTGGGTTCCAGGCTGCTGGAGAAGCAATGCCCGGCACTGTGTGTAACATAGAGGGGTCACACACAACGACGGTGAGAGGCCAGGTGAGGCCAAGAGTCGGTTTCAGAGAAGTAGCATGCAAACAGATAATCTGATCCAGCAGGCCTGCCGGGCAGAGTGGAGGGGTGACTCCAAGGTCAGCTACCAGGTGTGGAACCTCATCTGGAAGGCAGAGTGGAGTCAAAGGGTAAAGGCAAGGCCAATTAATCACCAGCTCTCCAGAGCAGGCTGGGCGGAGCATGTGAAGGAGTCTAGCAGGTGTCAGAGACAAGAGTCAAGGTCAGGAACATCCAGATTGAGGTGAACGAGGGAGTAAGAAGCGGGCACCTGTGCACAGGGCTCCAGGTCATCCGTCTCTATTCTGGTGGGGTCTGGCTGGAAAAGAGGTGCGTCGAAAGCCCCGTCTGCCCCTTAGCAACAGAATGGAGGAGTTGCCCAGTTAGTGTCAGCGAAATAATTTGCAGTCAGGGAGGTTCATACGCTCTCTTCTCTGGGAAAGCAAATCTTCCCAATTCAGAGACTGGCTTGGGACCAGTTCACAGGGACGGGAGCCAAGTCCAAGCCCTGGGGTCCTGCCACTCACCATGGCTCTGCCAAGTTGGGGCTGCTGCTGCCTCCACCTTCTTGCTTCCATCCAAGGCAGCAGTGGAGCCACACGGACAGACCGGATTCCTGGTGACATTAGCAGAGCTCTGAACCCAGCTGTGCTGAAAGCAAGGCTGACCTCTGGACATGGCTTGAGAGAGATCCCTGGGGGAAAATTCTTTGAGCAATAGATTCTCTTTTTGAGTTTAAGCCAGTTTGAGTTGGTTTTCTGTCCCTCCTAGCCACAAAACTTTTCAATAATAGGTAGAGAATAATACTAACATTAACCACGATTAGGCACTGATTTTTGAAACTATATTTATTGTAGAAATAGGGTCTCACTCTGTTGCCCAAGCTGGTCTCGAACTCCTGGCCTCAAACCATCCTCCTGCTTCGACCTCCCAAAGTGCTGGGATTACTGGCGTGAGCGACAACACACTGCCAGGCACTGATTTTTTTAAATCCTCGTAACAACTCCAAGAGGTAAATTCTATTATCGTAACCCATTTTGACATGAAGAAACTGAGGCCAATGTCCTAGTGCTACACAACATTAACCAGGGGCACTGGGGCTACGGAGTTCTGAACACACACAGATCCTAAGCGAGAAAAGGGACTTGAGAGGGGGAGACTGAAATTTTGTTTCTATAACAGTAAATAATCCTGAATAATCTCAGAGAGGGACAAAAGGAGGAATTATCTTGGAAAAAAAATAATGTGGCCACACAGGATGGTCACTGGTGATCTCAGGTTTTTAGAAAGGCATGCCCAAAAGATGAAAAGGAACACAGAATCAAGGAAAATACCCTGAGTGTCCTGAGAACTACAGGGAGAAGGCTAGAGCCCAGAATAAGCGAAGGCTGCAAACATGGCCAGGATCTGGGAGGGTGTTTAAAGCTGCTTGAACAGGAGGAGGATGGCATGGAGAAGATGCTAAATGAGAAAAAAGAGCCAGACCTCCTGATTTCAATTCCATTTCTCTCTTTTCTAGTTAAAGAAATGTTCTTCCCAGAGGTGGAACCCGGATAGTGAGGAGGCAGTGAGGCAGCACTCACACACATTAAACAAGTTTAGGTCGTCAGCCCGGATTACTACGAAAGCTTTCAGGTGGTTTCGCACCAGCGCCGTGATTAAACACTGGGAAGCATCCCTGGGCAAATGGTCCATTTTCAAAATGGAAGGTTACGTGATGGGAATCCCTGGGGGAATATTCTGGAATTATTGACCATCCGGATTAAAAACTTTTCAAAAAGAACACAGGCTAGGGCAAGGGTTCAGAACCCCCATAACAACCATAAATCTTTTATGATAGGGTGATGCACGTTTACCAGAGGACTCTGGCAAGCATCCTATACCTAAAATAATTTGAGCAAAGCAGTTGACAAAGTCTTTCAGGAGATTCTTGTTTTTGAAATGGAGGGATTTGGACCAGGTGAAAGTAAGGCAAGATTGATTCCTAGCTAATTTAAAAATGAGACCCGGCGGGATGACTCACACCTGTAATCCCAGCACTTTGGGAGGCTGAGGTGGGAGGATTGCTTGAGCCCAGGAGTTTGAGACCAGCCTGAGCAACACAGCAAAACCTAATCTCTACAAAAATCAAACAAATTAGCCAGGCATAGTGGCATGTGTCTGGAGGCCCAGCTACTGGAGATGCTGAGGTGGAAGGATCACCTGAGCTCAGGAGTTTGAGGTTGCCATGATCGTCATGAGCTTGCCACTGCACTCCAGCCTGGGTGACATAGTGAGACCCTGCCTCAAAAAAAAAGGAAAAACAATACCCAAATGGAATGATGAACACTTTGAAATCGTATGAAGTGGGATTTTTGGATCCATGCCAGAGACCATGTCCTCCCCCTTGTCCAGCTTTAATGGTGTCCTTGAAAGTGGACCTGAAGATGTCCTTTGATGCCACCAAGGGATCGGAGCAGCAGGTTTTGTCAGGATTAGGTGAGTTGGGTGGGTGGCACACACTGACAAGCATGGGTGAGTGCTGTTGTCACTGCCAGGATGTTGCTCTGGTATGGGCCATTGCCATGCTGCCCAGGGCCCAGACTATGGAGGCACAAGACCCAGGTCCCCGCCTCAGCTCCCCATTAGAGTTTTGTGACTTTGGCCAAGTTACTCCACCATTCTGAACCTGTTTCCTCTTCTGGAGACTTGGTTTTTAAAGCCTTGAACAAAGATGTGAAAGGTTCATGTGTCTAATGTATGAGAAGTGAGAAGCGGAGAAAGACAATAAAGACAGTAAATAAGCAAATCATGAATAACTCAAACTCATTTCAAAAGAACCAAATACGAGGCAAGAACCAACAACAAGTTTCATAAGAGTTTAGTTGGAATAGATGTCAATAAAAACACTAAGAATTAAAAGTGCAATACAGAGAAGCATGCCAGGCAGGGGCATAGCAATTTTGGCAGCTGCTTACATGAAAATAAGACTTGAGAACAACCCAAATGCCCAATGACAGTGTGTGGAAGAGCTAAAAAGTCAGAGTGACCTGGGAAGCAGTACACAGCTTGAAGCCTGAGAACTAGGGATCAGCTTGAATATCCTGGTGCCTGCAAGATGAAAAGCCAAATGCCAAATAGTAACTACTTGATAGATACAGTTCTGTAAAAGTGATAGATGCAAATTTAGAGCAATTGGCAGGTCTTAGAGAGAGATGTTCTCTCTAAAAAGTGTGCTCTCACTTCCAGAACAAAAGAAGTCTGGAGATTTTAGTTGCCATGGTTTTAAGGTAGTCAATAGTGGGTGAGTGCTAAAAGTCAAGGTGGCTTTGGTTTATCTCGGTGGAAGTATAATGTCTCTGCTGGGTATGCTCACTGTAGGGGTTCATCTGGCTACCAGGAGTGACAGACCTGGTGCCTAGATGAGGAAAACAGGTGTGATGGAACAGAGAATGTGTGTGGCCGTCTTGTACAAACTTGTTTCAGTACATCTGACCTTTTGAGAAGGAAATTAATAACAACTTCTAAATAGATTAATGAATTAAATGTCAAAAATGAACCCATTGTACAACTAAAAGAAAATAATGCTGAACATCTATCTGTACCTCAGAGGGATAAAAATTTACTAAACATAAAAATAATGGGGGGGGGGGCACATAACATCAATAAGAGTCCCTGATCCCAAACCAGGTGACGTGAGGACCAGTGAGAGGCCCAAACTTTACCTGTACAATGACCACTTATTTATCTAACCCTGAATTGTACCTCACATCTTTAAAATAAAAAAATAAAAAATAAAAATAAAAAAATAAAACCAAAAATAATGGAAATTGTCATAGAGGAAAATATGAATAGGCATAAACATTTTTAAAATTCTGGTTGGGTGGGGTGGCTCAGGCCTGTAATCCTAGCATTATAGGAGGTTGAGGTGGGAAGATTCCTTGAGGCCAGGAGTTCAAGACCGTCCTGGGCAAACAAAAAACTCTACAAAAAATAAAATCGGTCCATGTGGTAGTGCATGCCTATAGTTTCAGCTACTGGGGAGGCTGAGGTAGGAGGATCGCTTGGGCCCAGGAGTTGGAGGCTGCTGTGAGCTCTGACAGCACCACTGCACTCCAGTCTTGATGACAGAGTGAGACCCTGTCTCTAAAAAATAAACAAACAAATAAATAAAAACTTAAAACTTCTCAGTCCTAAGTTACCATAACAAAATTAAAGGGCAAGAAAAAAACTGGGGAATATACACGACAGGTAGTGATCTAATGATGTGTGTGTGTGTGTGTGTGTGTGTGTGTGTGTGTACACATAGGATAAGAAAAATGGGCAAAAGATATGAACAGGCAATTTGTAGGAAAAATGAATGCAAGTGATCTGTAAGAAATGGAAAGATGTTCAAACTCACTAGCAGCCAAAGAAATGCAAATAAAAACAGTAAGCAAACATTTCTCTTTCAAGATGACTAAGAAAATAATATATGTAAGGGCCCAGGGACATGGACAACAGTGTGGGTGGGGGCTAACTAGATAGGCAATGTTTGACTCTCCACGCTGGTGTCACTAGCTATTTGCCTGTGGGTAGTTTATTTAAGTTTCTGCCCTGTCAGTTTCCTTGACCATAAACTGAAGATATTCATATTTCCAGTCTCACAGGACTTCCAGGAGGAATGGCTGAGATTACTCTAACCCAGTGGTGACACTTTAAATAACTTTTTCTCTCATTAGAAGCAAGCAATCAGAAAATGGTTAAATAAATCCTGGCACATTTATAAGATGAAATGTTATACAGATATTAAGCATATTGTTAACTGTCTACTGTTAAAGACTATTTCCTAATGAAAAGTGTTATAGAGGTTGTGATCCCAATAATGTAAAGGAAAATACACACATAGTTTTTTATGTACAGAGAAATATGGCTCAAATGTTCGTTTCTTTCTAGTGGTTATCTCTGGTGATGGGATTACAGGTGGGTTTTTTTTTAAGAAAAAAAAACAACCAAAAATATAACACAAGAGAATTTGGAAAATGGTATGGATACCAAACAAGCTAAAACAAAGCAAAAAAAAAATTTAAAAAAAAATTCTCTAACATGTTTGAGAGTGGCATTTGGCTTCTTTAGAATGCTAGAGACTTAGTATTATCTGAAACAGCTAGAGGAAATGGTTATGCGTGGCCTAAATGAGATAAGGTTTTTCAGGGGCTGTGACACCTGTCTGCACATCAGGGCATACTCCAATTTTGTCCTCTGAAACAGCACACCACCTGCCTCCCAATGGCAAGACCTTCTAGGGAATAAGATTAGTGTGTCCTGTGTGTCCTCCGAAACCTGGGCCACCCTTGTGCTATTGAGAAGACTCTCCCAGCTGCTGGTGGGCATCTCAGAGAACAGGCATGGGCCCACCTCTTCTAGGGTCCCATGGAGAGTCTTCTGCTCTGCATGGGGTTTGGGCTTGAGAACTTTCCTTCTTTCCCCCATCCCTCCATCCCTTCTTTCTTTTTTCTTTCTCTTTCTCTTTTCTTCTTTCTTTTTTTGTACTCTCCTCCCTCCCTCCCACTCTTTAAGATGGAAATCTATAAAACAATAAATTATAAGACAAAGAGAAGGAGCCACTGTAATCATCAGCAGACTCAAGGGCATGAAAGGGGGTTTAACACCACCCTCAGGAATGTTCTACTTTACCTAGGAAATGAACATTGGATCTATTTCTGAGACCTGCACTCTGCCACTCTGTGACACCCTGTAGAAGAGACAAAATTCATTCAGAAGCTGCTTCATCACAGTTCAGCAAGATTTACATCCTTTCTCAGCGAACCAGCTCTGTGACATCAAGCCTTGTCATGGAGGGGCTGCCTACCTCCTTAGTTGGTCTTCTTGCCTGCCTTTCGCCTGCCATTTTTTCTGTGTTGGGTCATACCTGGAGCTACAGAGGGGGAGATCCTTCTGTCCTGGGACATTGGGATAGAACCTTTTTGCCTAGCTGAACAAATGAGCAGTGCGTTGCTGGGTACCCATGCCTGATACTTGAGGTATATTATTGTAGTTAATCCTCGCAACAGCCCTGTGCAAAAGGCTCTTTCAAAATCTTCCCTTGAGACTCAGAGAAGTTAAGTCACTTGAACAGGGCTAGAGACTCTGCAAGGATAGAGCTGCAGCTTGCACCTGTGAAGAGGCAGAGGGTCAAGGGCAGAGCAGTCTTGGCTCTCAGATCATGTGGGGTAGGGGGGCGTCTGCTGTTTCCACCATCTAGAATCCAATCCCCTTTCTCCTGGCCCTAGAACCCTGCATGCCTTACCCAACCATGAGGTGGCGCTGTCTGATTCGCAGGTGGGCAAGGGGTCCAAAGCACTAACCAGCCCATCCCATGTCCCCATCACAGTGACCAGCCCAGGACGGGTCACTGGTTCCCTCACTGCCAATCCCAGGATGTCTGTCACCTGGGCTGCTGAGAGGGCAGGCTACTAATTAATCTGCTGGCAGCTAAACCTCCCTGCCACCTGGAGGGGAGGGCCCCCTAAGAGGGAACCAGCTTCTGGGGAGGTGACGCAGAGAGATGGGGTGACTGTGACTCAGTCCTGCTGATGTCAGTGAGTTCATCCGGTCTTGGGCTTTTCAGATGCAGCCCAATACCTTTCCTTCTTAAGCCACTCTGAGTTGGGTTTCTCCCTCACAACCCAACTGTCTGGACTGTTATAGAGACAGGGCGAGCGGCATGACTGCTCATGGTCAAGACACCGGGGACCTCTGCCAAGGAATGGGTAGGAGCAGCGGTGGAGGAAGGTTTAAAATGTGATTGGTGGTTAAGCAAACAGAAAGGATCCTATTTTCTAAAGCAAGAAGCATGTTTCTTTCTCTGTATTTTAAAGCATAGTTAAGAAGGAAGGCCATCTGGGACGTTTCCTTGGTCTGGGGTCCTGACCCTATACGTTCGTTATGGGTCGTTCATTTAAAAGCATCACTCCTTCTCAGAGTAGAAAGTCCAGAGGACAACCAAGTATGTGCAAGGACTTTGTGAGAGGATGAAAATGGCATTTCAGATCAGTGGGGAAAGACGAAACGTTCAGCGAACAATATTGGGACAAAGGGCCAATCATCTGAAAAAAAAAATAAAGTTGAACCCATACTTCACATTATATATTCAAATAAAGTCTACACAGATCAAATATTAAATGTAAAAAAATGAAACCATAAAGCACTAAAAGAACATATATATAAAATATGTATACACACATATATTTTTATTAATTTCAGAGGAAGAAATGCCTTCATACGCATAGACATAAAATACAAAACCAAAAAGGGAAAAATTGATTTAAAAGATTACAAAATAAATCAAGTTTTATCTGCATGGTCAAACCTATCAGAAGTAAACACAAAAAGCAAATGACAAACTGGGGCAAATAATTTTAAATTAATATCATAGACAAAGTACAAATATCACTTATATATAGATACTCCCATAAATTAATTAAAATCCCAACAATCGAATAGAAAAGTGGGCAAAGAATGTGAACCAATGAGACCTAGGGATGGAAACACAAATGGCCCTTAGACATTTAGAGAGATGCTTAGAATCATTCATTATAAGAGTCATGCCTTTGAAATCTACCAAGATACCACTTTTCATCTTTCACACTCTCAAATTTTGTTCACATACCACGTTCTGAAAGGTGTTTGGAAACATTCTTATGCATCCTACTTGTTTGTAAAATAGTACAATTTTGATGGAGAGCAATTTGGATACATATATATTACAAATGCTCTTACCCCTTCACGTGGGAACTTGTTTCTGTGAATTCACCTCCAGATATTCTCCCATGGGTGGCAGCTATATGTACCTATAAGAATATTTAGGCAGCATGGATTGTATTTGCCAAAGACTAAACATACCCAAACATCTAACATTCTGTAACCAGTTAAATAAACGGTAGGGTGGGGAGAGGTGGAAGAAAGAGAGAGACCCTTCTCAGCACCCTGGTTTGGATCTTTTACATTTTGTACTATGTGCAAGGGTTTTGTAGTAAAAATACTCTTTAAAACCCCTGTGTCCTTCTCTCTTCAGGGGCAGCCAGATACAGCAGGCAAGTAGTTGAGTACCCAGGCAGACGCTATCCTCTCTGTCTTCTGGCCAGTTACTCTGCTCAGCTGGTGTCCTGAGGGTGAAGGCCCTGGAGGGAAGGTCCCGCTCGCCACAGCAGTCGGAAGTGTGGGGCCAGATCCCAGCTCATTGCAGTGTCACCTCACGTCTGGGGCCTGCTCACGCCCACTGTCTGCTCCGAGGTTTCATCTAACTGGGTATTAACAAGCACACATTAGTAATAAATCTCATAGCCTCTTGAAATCCTCTTGGGGGCAGACAGAGAAGAGGAGGTTTTAAATTCTAAATAAGTAAAATATGGCAGTTGCTGGCAACCCTTAGGTATTCGGAGGTGTTAATTGATGGTGAACGCGTTTATGACTGGGGCAAATTTCGCAGTTCCAGGCTGCCTAATTTTACTTCTCCTCAGTATAGGTTTGAAATAAACCCCACAATTTGTCCTTCTCACTCTACCTCAGTTAAAAACAAACACCCACAGACACTGAGCCCTTAGCAGGGGTGAGCCCATCTCCGGCCTGGACTGGGGCTGCCAGGGACGCAAGTGCACCGTGGCTGCATGCTGTCACACCATCACTGCCCTCGGGTTTCTGGCCTCAGAGTCTGTCTTTTGGATCACCAAGCAGTTGTGGGTGACAGCTCCGTTTCAAGCTGCTGATGGGCTCAGCCTCCGTTCCTGGACTCCTCCAGCAGGGGCCCAGAATGGAGAACAGGCTCATTTGGGTCTCACAGAGAGGCTGGCCAGAGCACACTCTCTGCGGGTTCTGTGAAGGAGGTAGTATCTCGGCTCTCAGGATCCTGGCTGACTGCCAGTGGCCGTTACCAGGGAGTTCCCTTGTCCCTGGGTACAGATGCTGGAGGCTGCCCCCGCCCCTCCAGAAGGGTTTGTTTCTCCCCCTGGCTCCTAACACGAGGCAGGTGGTCAAGCGGTTCAAGCAAGCAGAGGGTTGGCCTTGCCTTGCGGAGCCTAAGCAGTGACACGGACAGTAATGGTTACTCTTACAAATGGCCAGGCAGACTATTTTTTTAGATGAGCTAATTAACAAATTACTGAGTGAGTGGCCTGAAGCGACTTCTGTGCCCTAGCTTGTGTGAGTGTGTGTGCACATGAGTGTGTACAAGTGTGGGTGAGCGTGTGACTCTTGTACATATGGGGACACCAGGAGGACAGGCGTGTCCCCTGATAGCTGCCCACGTGCACTCTGTGGGCTGCCTAGAATCCCATTCTCGGACTGCATGGACAAAAATAAGCCGGGAGAAAGCGGCTGCCTTTCATTCAAGACAAGATATGTGGGTGCCCAGAGAGTCAAGCAGGGCTACTTCCTGGGGCACAGACACTGCCTTCCCGATTTGTGACAGATCCCTCAGGTGGACACAGAGGCAGAATTGCCTCCTGGGCCTGTGATGCTGAGGGGCCCAGCCGGGACATTTGGGAAAAAAAGCTGTTGACTAATGCATGCAAGGCAGGAAGCATAACCTCTAGCTTAAACACAAGATGAGGGAGAACTTTCCAAAAAAAAAAAAAGAAAAAGGGAGAGAGAAAGACATACAGAGAGAGATGGGGTTAAGGCGAACTGGAGGAGCCCTGAGTAATGTATGGAAAGTAAAAGCCCAGAACACTCAGCTCAAGCAATTGTTTTTCTCCCAGAGGCTAAAATTCATGGGCAGGTGGCCAACAGCCACATTAGGATAAAAAATGTAATCTGGTTATAATAAATTTGCAAAACACCCCTCGTCAGTGCCATGAATCTGCAGAGCATCCTAGTCTGCCGTGGCGCAGGGCTTGGGCTGCTGTCTGTGGCCAGTGTACAGGAGCTGGCAGGTCACTGTTGGTGAAGCCCAACTCTCCTGGTCTGTTCGCCTCCTTTCTCAACCAACCACTTCCCTGTGGGGCAGATAAACACGTTCCCAAAGACGACAGCTGGAGTGGCCGAGAGCCAACGGAAGCCTCTTCTCTCTCCCTTGCTGGAGCCTCTGTAGCTACTGTAGCAAAGACTAGAAGTGACCTCTCCAGGCTGGAAGGCACCCCCGAAGTCGCTCAGTCCCACCGATGCAGGAAGCTGGGTGTCTGCAAATATCCTCCCGCAAGATCCTGGGCTCTGCTAGGTCACTCCCACTTCTGGGCAAGATGCCAAGCCTGGGCAGCGCTGGGCTGCCCCTGCCCTGTAATGCATTGTTGTCGTCCTTCCACTGTCTGAACTTTGTGTCTGTAGTGCCTGCCACTTTCCAGAATAACAGTGAATAAAAACAACAGCGAGCATGTAGTAGGCATTTATTGTGAGCCCGGTATTGTCTAAGGACTTTACTTGCATTGTCTCATTCCAGCAACCCTTGGGAGAGATACCATTATTACCCCATTTCACAGTCGTGGACATGGAAGCTCAGAGGGCTTCAATAACTTGCCCAAACTCCCACCATTCATGGGATTTGTGGTGAAATCTGGGTGCGAACCCAGGTTTTTCCAACTCCGGAGCCCAAGTGTCTGCCATCATTCCCTGCCATTCTCTCCCAGTCACACATCCCAGAACTAGCATAGGTCCATTGCCTCCACAATTTCTCTCCTGGAAAGTAGAGAACAGCTTTGTTCCAGAACTTTCTTCTGATCACTGCAAATTCTGATCCCCAAAGGACACTGTTTTTCTCTATGCAGAATTGAGCAGACATCAAAACACAGTGGCTAAAAGCGAGGACATCAGGATTAGGCAGTCCTAGCTTAGAATTCTGCTTTGGCCAACCTTTGGGCAAATTATTCAACCTCTCTAAGTCTTCAGTTTCCCATCTGTATATATAGAGCACTCTACTACCCTACCGAACCCACAGGGTTGTTATAAGAATTAAATGAGATCAAACACAAAGAGTTCTCAGGCTGGGTTTTCAAGTAAGAGACAGCCTGCTGGGCGAATAGTGACAAAAGTGATAAGGTTCAGAGGACATGTGGGTGCATGTCCCACCAACAAGATTTCACTCCTTCCTCTTAACTTCTGACCATTAGAATCCTTACATTTCACTCCTTCCTCTTAGGCTGACCATAAGAATCCTCCAACATCAGGAGAAGCTTTGCTCAAAGATAAACGAAGCAGAATGCCCCAAGGACCCGTAGTAGGGATGTAGCTTTCGAACTCTATGCTACCATTTCCTGTGGGGAAGCTCCTGCAGAAGCGGGGAGGGAGTGGGCCAGGGGCTGGGGAAACACAAGTCCCTGACAGGACTGAAGCCACCCCAACTCCCAGGAGACAAAGGAGAAGGTCTGTCACCCCCTAGCTGGGTGGTGAGTACAACCCTCCAGCTTCAGTCTTATCACTGAGGACTCTCCTGCAGCCCTGGGGCCAGTGGCCTCTTGTCTGGGCCTTGGTTCTTCCCACTTTTCAATAGATGACTTGGAAGTCGCCTGCGAAGTGCACTGAATTCCCAGGGACAAAGGTGCTTTAAAGACATAGACTTTACAAAAATGATCCTTGGGTCTTCTTCAAACCTCCTTTCCCCCAAGAATCCTCCAGTGACCTCCTCCTAAAAACACCCGCTCCCTAATAGCCACAAGAGCCTCCCTGACCTCCAAAACTCAAATGACTCTCTTCCTACCCCTGGGCCACTGGTCATGCTCTACCCATGTAGCGGGTCTCATTTTCCCTTCATGTATTATTCACTGGTGCCATGTGTCTATTTCTTTTCTGGTTATTGCTTCTCCCCTCACTAGCATGTCACTTGCACCAGGCAGAGAGGTGTCTCTGTCCTCTTCCCTGCTAAGTCTCAGAGCCTGGAGTGATTCCTAGCACCGAGAACAGACTCACTAAATAGTGGTTGAATGAACTAAAGAATAGATGAAAAATGATGCTTGACATCATTTAAGAAAATCACAAACTCAGCATGTCAGAGCTGCAAGTAACATTTTCAACCATTATTACCACCAGACTCTATGTTCTGATGAAGGTTTATTCACACCATTTTTTAAATGCCCCCAATTAAAATGGCTTCCTTTTGTTTTATTCATAATAGCCAAAACCTGGAGACAGCTCAGGTATCCATCAACAGGAGGATAGATTAATAAACTGTGGTATATCCATGCAATGGAATACTGTTCAGTAACAGAAAGGACTGGATTATAAAACATAAATCTAAACAACATTATGTGGAAAGAAGGAAGCCAGAAAAGAATGCATGATGTCACTTCAATCCACACAGTAGCCTAGAACAGGCAAAACTAATTTAGGATGCTAAAAAAAAAAGTTTGCCTCCAAAAGGTAGCTGGGGAAGGGACTAACTGGGAAAGAGGATGAAGGAACCTGCAGGGTGATAGATAAATTCTGTATCTTGACAGAAGCGTGGGTTGTATTCACCAAATGATCTACATAAGATCTGTGTATTTCAATGTGTATTCAATTTTTATCTCAAAGAAGAAAACTATAGACACATGTTAAACTGCAGTTAATGATACGCATGCTGAGCTGAAGCGTTTAGGGGTGAATATTTGCAACTTACTTTGAAATGTATCCAAAAAGAGAGATGAGGAATTTCATTTCCAGAAAGTTGGTAGACATACGTATCTCCTCCCTCCTGCTTAAGCACCACTAAAAAGTCTAGATATTATACACAAACACACACATACGTGCACGCGCGCACACACACACAAACACACACACAAAGACTCTGAAAGGTGGTGAGAAGACAGACTGACTAGGGACCTTGGGACCAGAGGAACACCGTGGTGGTGAGTCCCTGGTTTCTCTTTGTCTCTAGCATTCCAGATGTGGAGCTGAAGAAGCTGAACTCAGAAATCCCAAATGAGAGCAGACCAACAAAGCCCCACAAAAACCTGCTCTGTCAAGTCCAAGGCCTAGCAAGACAGAAACGTTTTAGGTAATAACTGTACCACTCCAGCCAAATACCACAGAAAATACCTCAGTCCCACCCTTATCAGCAGAGGCTAAGTGGAGAGCCTCGACTCCCACCCTCGCCAGGCCTTAACAGTATGACCCACCCACTCCGCCCACCTCCACCCCCACCAAGGGGTGCCTGAGAAGGCTGAGCAGAAGACTGAGACTTTCCTCCCTGCCTGGTGGTAGCAAGTTCCCCAGAATGGCAATGAAAAACACGAGGAGGGCCAGCACTTCCACCGCCACCCAGCAGGAGTGAGGTACCAAAGGAGGCCTCATGGAGAGCCAGAACTTCTGTTTCCACCCAGCAGTAAGAGGGAGGCCCCTTCGTCAGGTATCAACAGAGGCCAAGTGGGGAGCTTGGACTTCTACCCCCTCTGGGCAATAAGGAGGCGGTATCCCCTCCCTTCACTCCCTGCTTACCACCTTCCCTCCTGGGACACTGTCAGAAGAAGCTAATTAAAACAGAAGATTAAAGTAAAAGATACAGTCTCTTAGCATGATACCCCAAATGCCAAGGTTTCAATAGAAAATCACTCATCATAGTAAGAGCCAGGAAGACCTCGAACAGAATGAGAAAAAAAGAGACAACTAATAAATTCTAACACTGAGATGATAGAGATGTCAACATTATCTGACAAAGGTTTCAAAGCAACCATCATAAAAATGCTTCAAAGAGCAATGACAACATTCTTGAAACAAATGAAAAATCAGGAAGTCCCAGGAAAGAAACATAAAATATAAAGAAGCAGTGGCAAATGGAAATTTTAGGACTAAAAAATACAGTAACCAAAATTTTGAAAAAACTCAATGGAGGTACTCAACAGCAGAATAGAGGGGACCCGGGAAAGACCCACTGAACCAGAAGACGGGACCATAGAAACATCCAATCTGAAGCACAGAAAAAAAGAAGACAGGCTGATGAAAAATTGAACAGAGCCTCATGGACTAGTGGGGTATAACAAAACATCTAACTTCTGTGGCACTGCAGTCTGGAAGGAAAGGAGAAGAGGACAGAACTGGAAAAATACTCCAAGAAATAATGGCTTAAAAATCCCCAAATTTGGCAAAATACGTTAACCTATAGATTTAAGAAGCTGAGCAAATCTCAACATAATAGATCTCCCAAAATTCACACTGAGACACATCATAGCTAAACTTCTGAAAAACAAAGACAAAAAAGTCTTCAAAGGAGAGAGAGATAACACCTTACCTATAGGGAAAAAGAAGAGCAAATTTTTACTAGAAACCATGGAGGCCACAGTACTTTCAAGAGCTGAAAGAAAACTACTGCCAATCCAGAATCCTACGTCCAGTTGCAAGATCCTGTCCAGTGAAAAGGTCCTTCAGGAATAAAAGGGAAATCAAGGCATTCTCAGAAAACTAAGAGTATTTGTCACCAATGAATGGCAAAAAAAAAAAAAAACCCAAAGCAAAAACCCCCAAAACCAAAAACCAAAAATAAAACAAAACAATAAAAGAAGGAATATTGGGACATCAGTAAGGAAGATTGAACACAGTAAGGAAAATGTTGGTAAATACAATAGAGGTTCCTTCCCCTTTTGAATTTTCTAAATTATGTTGATGGTTGAAGCAAAAATTATAAAACTGTCTAATGTGATCCTAAATGTATGCAGAAGAAATGCAACTATATTATAAACAGGGAGGGCAATGGGCTGTTCAGACTGGTAAGTGTTCTAGACTTCATTCACACTTGTAACATGATGGCACTAATAGACTGTGTAAGTATCAATAGATGCAGAAAAAATCATTTGATTAAATCCAGCAGACATTCTTGATAAAAAGTCTCCGCAAACTAAGAATAGATGGGGACTTCCTCAGCACGTTAAGGGCATCTATGGAAAACTTGCAGCTAACATAATTCTTAACGGGGAGAGGCTGAATATTTTCCTCTTAAGATCAGAAACTCTCAGTCACTCTTTTCAGCATTGTACTCAAGGTGTTATTCAGTGCAATATGGCGAAAAATAGAAATAAAAGAGATCCAGATTGGAAATAAAGATGTAAACCCCTCCTTATTTGTAGATGACATGAGAGTCTGTATAGAAAATCCTGTGAAATAAAAAACTACTCGAACTAAAAAAGTGACTTTAGCAAAGACTCAAAATACAAGACTAATGTGCATAAATCAACACTATTTCTCCATACTTCCCCAATGAACAACTGAAGGTTGAATTTTTAAAATATCAATTACAACAGTGTGAAAAATATAAGATATTTAGAACAAAGGTGACGAAAGACAAGATCTATACATTGAAAATTACAATGCAATTACTGCAAGAAATAAGAAAGAAGCTGAGTAAATCAAAAGATTATGTTTTCATAGGTCAGACCATTTGAAGGTGTAAATTATTGTCAGGTTTATCTTAACATAATCTGAGGTGTAAGTTCTCACAAAATTGGCCTATAAATTTAATGCAATTCTGTTCAAAATTTCATCGGGGTTTTAAAAATAGATACTGACAAGCTGATTCTAAAACTTATGTGGAAATGAAAAGGACTTAGAATAATCAAAACAACTAGAAAAAGGAGAACAAAGTTGGTGGACTAACACTGCTTAATTTTGAGACTTGGTATAAAACTGCGGGAAACCAACAATCCCTTCCCTTTCTGTAACAGTTCTTCTGGAATCAAGAGGTGAAGTTTTATACTTACCTGGCAGGAGAGATACCATGATCACGAAGGTGGTTTTCCGAGGGTGAGGTACATCCATTGCACTCCAGATGTGTTGACCCCTGCGATCTCCCCAAATGTGGGAAACTCAACTACATAATTTGTGGTAGTGAGGGACTGTGTTCGCGCTTTCCCCTGATTAAAAAAAAAAAAAGGTGGAGTTTCATATCCTTCTCCTTGAATTCGGTCTGGTCAAAGTGACTTGCTTCCCTTATAGAGTATGGCAGAAGAGACTTTATAGAATGTCTAGGTGACATTGTAGGAAATTTTACAGCTTTTGCCTGAGTCTCTTGGGACATTTACTTTTGCAAAACTCATTCATTCTAGGGTAAGCCACCACTAAGAAGTCTGACATCCTTGAAAATGCCATACTGTGAGGAAGTCCATACTAGACATACAGAGAGGCTGCAGGGAGAGCGTTAGATGTTCAGTCATTCTCCAGCTGTTCCAGCCAACCCCACTGGGATGCTGGGTATAGGAATGAAGACGTCATCTGGGGCCTTCAGAGCCTCCAGAGGATCCCTGATCCAGCCACCATCCAACTGCCATTGCGTGGGAGACTCCAAGAAAGAACTGCCCAGCTGAGTCCAGTCAAACCCCCCAAATTGTAAGAGGTGATAATACACTGGTTTCAAGGCACACAGATGCGTGTGTGCGCACACACACGCACACACACACATACACACATGCACACATACACACAGTCAGAACAGTGGAGCAAAGATAAGCACAAATATCAATGGAACTTCAAAATCAAGAGTCCAAAAATAGACTGATTTTTGACAAAAGTGCAAAGCGATGTAGTGGAGAAATGGGAGTCTTCAACAAATATTGAGGAAACAAGTGGATATACACATCCAAAAAAATATGAACTTTGAGCCACACTTCTTATCATATATAAAAATTAACTCAAAATGAATCATCATAGATTGAAATGGCTACAACTTCTAGAAGAAAATGGGAGAAAATTGTTGTGACCTTGGGTTAGGCAGATTTCTTACACCAAAAGCATAATCTATAAAATAAAACATTGATAAGTTGGACTTATTCAAAATTAAAAACAAAAGACATTGCTAAGAAAATGAAAGAGCAAACTACAGACTGGGATGAAATATTTGCAAATCACATATCTAATAGTGCTTTGTATCCAGAATATATAAAGAATTCCTAAAACTCAATAATAAGAAATCAAACAACTCAATTAAGAAATGGGCAATTCATGCTAGCATTTCAAAAATATGTTAATATTTTAGATATAGTAATAATAACAAATAAGTTATTTTGCCAGGTATAACCTACCACCACTATTAGCATAATGAAACACTTTCTTTGTTTTAAATCAACAATTCTAAGAACTTTACAAATAGACATTAATTTGAAATATCCTATTCAGATATTTCCTCATTTACAAGAGGGAAACTGAGATTTGAGAAGAAACTATCCCAATCTCACATTACATGTCTAACGTGAAGACTCAAGTATCCTGACTTCTGTTTTACCATGACTTCCACTATCTTTTTCTCTCTTCTATCTCAGTTAAGAACACAATCATCAACATGGGCATGATTCATGTATCTTCTGGTGACATATTGTAAACGATTTCATATTTATCCAAATCTATACAGATATGGCCTTACATAATTTGTATACCATATTCATGAAACATAGAAAATAGCACTGTGAATAAGGTGTCATGTTACTGAAATGCGAAGCCCAAGAGTGAAGTCCTTTTTTGCAATACTCAGAAGTTTCAATTTTATCAGTAAAATAATTGTTGATAATATCAAACCAAAATGAATTTTTTTCCTAAATGGATGGGAGTAAATTTCCATTTCTGTATTAAAGAAAAGAATAAACACTGCTCTTTTCAATAAAAACCTCTTGCACCATGAAAAAAAAAAAAAAGAAATGCGCAAAATATTTAAACAGACGTTTCACCAAGGAAGATATATAAATGACAAGCAAGTGTGTGAAAAGCTGCCCATCATCCTTAGTCATTAGGGAGATGCACATTAAAATCGCAATGAGATACCACTATGCTACCCATTAAATGACCACAATAAAAAAGATTGACCTTAATAAGCATTGTAGAAGCACATGGAACTCTCATACACTGTTAGTGGCTTTTAGAAATGGCACAGTAGTCATTAACCCAATCCTTTCCAGTCTCTACTAAAGGAATCACAGTCTCTATATCTTCGCTGCTCAGTCTTCCTCTTCACAGGGACCTTGCAAAGCCAGCTTCCAGTGTCTCACAAGACCACCTCCGGCAGTAGTGAACTTTGCACTTCAAGCAGTCTGGGGTGGCTCTAGCTTCCTGGTGTTTTCTCTGAGGGATCAGACTATGAAAACCATGAAGCAGGCACCAGACTATCATGTTGACTGTTTGCTTGCTGGTTCCTTTGAGGTGTCTTGAGGGGCAACACAGCATCCACTTAAATGAAAGCCAGGCAGGCATAATGCAACATGGTTAACAGCAATCCCCTCTAGTCAGTTTTTTGAGGACTGAATGAAAACGTGTGTGTTTCAGTGCCCGAATGTGTGCTTTTCTGACTGTCTGTTTTCCTCTCTGCTTATAGTTAGAGGCAGGGGCCAGGTTGAGGCCGGGAAGGATTCTGCTTTAGCTGATCAAGTCGAAGCTCTGTGCCAGGAACCCTGTGGTCTTCCCTCTGGAAACACCAGGACTATCTTTGGAAGTTCTCCCCTTGGAGACTCAGGAGGAGAGGATACTCTCTGGGCAGAGCTACTTCCCCCCTAAAGCATCGTTTGTGCATTGCCCTGGGGAAACAATTCGCACAAGTCCAGGCTATGAGACCCTAGCACCCACGGCTGTGTGCTCCGTTTCAGACAAATTGGTCACAAAATTTTCTCTCTTAAATGCTTTAACTGTCAAGTTCCATGCTCCACCTCCTCCGGCTTCTTGCCCTCCAAGGTTGGGCGGAGGGAGGCAGCCTGTATGCCCAGGTGGGAGACCGGCAGGCGCGCGGTCCGGTGGGTCGGAGCCGGTTCAGGAGCGCAGCGCAGGCTTGTAGTGAACTTGGACGCGGGCTGAACTTGGACGCCGGTGGGGCGGGGCGGGGCGGGGCGGAGCTCCAGAGCCTGACAAAGCCAGGCTGCTGCTTCAGCTTTGCTTTGTCCCGGAAAGGGCTGCCTTTTTACCTTTTCTAAAACAATTACGGGAGCTGTTAGAGGGAGGTTTCGGCCACTGTGAAGTGACTAGCGAAATCTCTCTGGAGCCAAAACCAATCACCGAAGAAAAGGCACACAATAATTAAAATAGTTTAAAGCAGTAGTTGGTTGGTTAGCGAAGATGTCAGTCTAGAAGCCCCCTGGGCCCCGCGTGTGTCCGCAGAGCTGGGTATTTTTAGAGTCTGTTCTCTCTGAGGCTCCAGCTGGCGGACCCGCACAGGCTCCTGTTGGCCTCGCAGCGCACGTGGCTTTGCGGGATATGATGCAACTCCAGCGTGGGTTTAGCTGATGCTAGGACAGAGCTGCAGACCTAGGAGCTACCAGACACGCAGAGGCCAGCCCTCATCCCTCCTCAAATTACACACACACACACACACACACACACACACACACACACCCTCACCCTCACCCTCAAAAGGCTCAGATGCCGTTTTGGAAGAAAAAGATATATTGAAGATTTATAATTGGAGCGATTTCCTCATCAAAATAAACATCATGCTGGGCGCGGTAGCTCATGCCTGTAATCCCAGCACTTTGGTAGGCCAGGGCGTGAGGATTGCTTGCGCCTAGGAGTTCCAGGAGACTAACCTAGGCAACGCGCTGCAAGACCTCATCTCTACAAAAAATAAAATTATCCGTGAGTGGTGGTGGGTGCTCCTGGTCCCAGCTACTGGGGAGACTGAAGTGGAAGGATCGCATGAGCCCAGGAAATGGAGGCTTTAGTGAGCCATGATCGTGCCACTGCATTCCAATCTGGGCAACAGAGTGAGACCCTGAATCAAAAAAGAAAAAAGAAAAAAAAAATCATCCAGTAGCTCTCACGGGGTGGCAAATTAGTGGCCGAGTATTTTGTTTTCTTCTGCAATGATCCATGATTGATTTATGGATTAAAATGTGCCCTGTGAAGTGCATGTATTTCTAAGAGCTCTCTCCCTAAGCATTTCCTGACTTGCCTCTGTATTACATGCCTGGCTGGAGGAGGGAATTGTTTCTCCTCCTGGCAGGTGCTCTCTGCACCCCTTCTTGGGGCTGGGATGGTGTGTGCTTAGTGCTGCTGTGGGCACTGTCTCCTGCTCTGTATCCCTGGCCCAGCACAGGGCCCAGAACAAGAAAGATGCTCATGCATATCCACTGGGGCCCCTGGGCTCTTCATCTGTAAAGTGGAACAATATTCTTGTCTTACCAGTCTGATGGAATCCTTCTGCAGATCCAGTTCACTAGGGATGGGAATGGTGCTGCAGGCTGCAGCCCTCAGTGGTCCACTTTGCTTGTCTGTGAGAACAAGGAGAGCGTACAACTTTATCTGTAATGTTTCAGCTATTTTTTTTAAAAAAAGATGGAGCCACCATCATAAAATATTAATATTTGTAATTTCTGGAAAGTGGGTACATAGCTGTTTGTCACACTCTTCTCTGTATTTTTCTGAATCTTTCAGACTCCCGCCTCAACAAAAAGAAGAGGAAAGAAGAAAGAGAAAAGGTATGAAATCTGGCCTTGTTCACTTAGACTTTCTGTGGTTCTGTGTACAGGAAAATGCTCAGGAAAACCGAGTCCTGTAGGAATGAGAGGGGTTACTATTATTATTCATTGTGTTTTTGTTCCTTCCTTTGCTCCAGGAACTTACTAAAACCCCAAAGTGGGCTTCACCTCCACATGCACCCCCGTTAATCGAAGGCCACTGACTGCTCACCAGGCAGCTTGATTTGCTGGTAAGATAGGAGTTTTCTAGTTGAAGGCAGGTAAGTCCAGGATGATGTCACGTATAATGTTTTGCTTCCATTTCATCCTCCTTCCCTCCTTCCCTCCCTCCCCTACAATCCCAAGCTGTGCCAAACAGAAACATACACCTGGATGATGAGAAACTACTGTCTGTAGTTGTAAAAAAAATGTGCTTTGTGTAATAAAATCCCAAACTTTCTTGGGCTTAACAGAAACACACTGCAAGAGAAGACTCACTGACATCGACATTTCCACTCCTCTCACTTAAAAACAGCCAGACTAAATTAAGTAACAACAACAACAAAAGTTGTTTCCCACACAGTTTGACCACCTCTTACCACCGGTCTTCAGCCTGAAACAGTCTTCATGCTTGAGTTATTAACTTATGAAAATAGGCACAAAAGGGAGAAAATGTGCACAGATCCTCGCTGCGTTATTAGTCATTGCTACAGCTGAATGCGTTCCGGCACAAAGGCATGCTATTCTGCCTGCCAGTATCTCGGGTTTGAACAAAATGTAGCTCACTAATGGGTTCTGCCTCATAGACCTTTCTGTAATCATTACGTTGCCATTCTCTGTCATTTATCCCGTTTTTCGTGAGTATGTCCATTAGCCAGGCGTGCACTCACACATCCACACACATCTTTTCGGTCCCCTTTCCTTTGTGGCTGAAAAGAAAGGTCACAGAGTTGCCGGTCATTTGGGGAGGCACCCCCGTACTGATAACAATAATATTTGGAAATCAGGGTGGTCGGTGAACGTGAGCAGATTCTGAAAACCTAGTGGATTGGGGGCAGTAGCATGAGTCAAGGGCGGGAGCTTAGAAGCAGCCTGGGAAAGTGGAGATAGAGTTGGGGAGTCTGACCCATTCCACCTCGGTCTCTGGCGAGGGGTGGTGCAGGACTGACATCTCCCTGGGCCAGACAGAGACATCTTGCTGAGTGGTCTCAAGTTTCTCGGATGAGCTCCAAGATCCCATTTAGGCAGGAGCCCCCTCTTTGGCATTTCTGGCTTGAGCTCAGAGGTGCTGCTCCAAACCAGTTTGAGCCAAGTGAATAAAGGAACTGAGTTTTGATCCTGTTGATTTTTTCCTTCTGTGAGCTCCAGAATTGGTTATAGGAATTAAAAAAAAAATAGCAGGCAAAAAAAATTAGGTAAAAGACATATAGAAGAGATATAAAAAGGTTGGAGAAGATCAAGGTTTTCACAAACAAGTATAAATTACTAGAGCCTCACAGCGGAGGTCTACACGGGCTGGGGATACAACAAACAGGCCCTCCAGGGGTAGGGACTCCCCCACAATTCTCAGCCATCAAGAGAAGTCCTGGGCATTTTCTCCCTGAATTAGGATAATGAGATTCTCCTTCAGACACTTGCCTGGCCAAGGGAACAGTAATTGAGAACCAAATGTGTTCTTTTATCCTCTTTGAAGTGTTAACGAACACTTTGATTTTGCACTTTTCTCCTCATTAAGACACATGTGGCTCCTCTCTGCCCTAGGAGGTTGATCTCACCTCCCAAGCCAACCACACATCCTCCTGCTCCGCTGTGCCCTACGGCTTCCCTTCCAGGGGGTTCTCTCCTGTCAGGTGACAGAAGTGCCTGCCTTGCAAAACACCTCAGGACCAGCATTCGGACTCAGGCTCAGGGACTCTCCATTGCTCTTGCAGTCCAGGGCCCATCATCACGTGGTCCCAGTTCATGTGACAGCGCAAAGGCCTTTGCGGTAATTCTCAACCCTGGATGTCTTGTTAGGCACTAAGAAACACAGACATGTTAAGTGTCTCCGATACAGTCCTGTGGAGGCCACCCAGCTGGACAGAATTTAGGGAGGAAAGGCCCCCAGAGGATCAGGAGTCTAGCCATTGTGAAGCCCAACCCTGTTCACACACTCCTTCTACCTGTGACAAGCAAATGGTGCACCCAGGGCTTCATTGCCAAAGGTTGGCAGAACCCAGATTGGAAGTGGGTTGCTTCTCCCAGATGACGCTGAACCCCTAAGGCTCATCTGCCATCGTTCTGGCATCGAAGCCCTCACTTCCCTTCCGTGTGGTTTACTCAGAGTCCACTAAAGGTGGGACAGATGCCTCTTGCTCCGTGTTCCAGCAACAGGGGAAACATAGACCAGTGGGACAGAGCTCTGCCCTCCAGACTCACACAGGGAGAGAGGACACACCTCACAGATGGCTACAGGCTACAGGAGAGAGAGCATGAAGCCCAGATGGACCCTTGTCAGGTGAGAAGTCGGGGTCAGAGAGAGGAGTGTCCTCGAAAACAGAAACTTGCACCCAAGAACACTAACCCATCTCATCTAGTTCCATCTGAGTTCTCATGGCACAGGCAGCAGGCCCCACCCGCTGCTAACGGTGCACATCTCATTGAATCCCCTCACCCACCAGTGTGGTTGGCATCATGATTAGATCCCCTTGTCATTTTTTCTTTTTATTTCTAACCATCTTAACTATTTTAAGTGTATTGTTTAGTAGCGTGAAGTACATTCGCACTGTGGTACGACCAGTCTTCAAAACTTTTTGCATCTTGCAAGACTGAAAGTCTATACCCATAAGCAATCGTTCTCCATTCCCCCTCTCCTAGCCCCGGGCAACTACCATTCTACTTTCTGTCTCTATGGATTTCACTACTCCAGATACTTCATGTAAGTGGAATCATACCGTACGTGCCATTTTGTGGCCGGCTTATTTCACTTAGCATAATGTCTTCTAGGTTCATCCACGTGGTAGCACGTATCAGACTTTCCTTCCTATTTAAGATTGATTAATATTCCATTGCATGTATACACCACATTTCATTTATCCATTAACCTGTCAATGGACACCTGGGCTGTTTCCATCTTTTGGATATTGTGAATGATACTGCTATGAACAAGGGTATGCAAATACTTCTTCAGGATCTTGCTTCTCATTCTTTTGCTGTGTACAGAAGTGGAATTGCTGGATCATAGGGTAATTCTACTTTTAATCTGTTGAGGGACTGGCATACAATTTTCCACAATGGCTGTACGTTTTATATCCCCACCAGCAGTGCACAAAGATTCCAGTGTCTCCACATCCCCTCCTATACTTTATTTTTTTCTGTTTTATTGACATTAGTCATCCAAATGGTGGTGTGGGACGATGTCTCATTATAGTGTCTATTTGCATTTCTCTAATCACTAGTGATGTTGGGCACTTTTTCACAAGCCTGTTGGCTATTTGTATATCGTCTTTGGAGAAATCTCTGTTCAAGTCCTTTGTCCATGTTCTAACTAGGTTGTTTGCTTATTTTGTTGTAGTTCAGATGGATGTGTTCTTTATCTTCCCACTCCCCCTAAAGGGTCGAAGACCTGTGCTGCTTGTGACTGGTAGAAGGAGGGTGTGAATAGGGTTGAAGCCTTGTTCAGGGGTGCTTCTTTTCTCAGGAGCAGGGAAAGGCTGTCCCTGGCACTGGCAGCAGCTAGAGAGAACTCGCGGCCCATCCTCCCAGCCTCACGGTTCACCGCAACGTCTCAAAGCAAACACTGCTCATCAAATGCATTCTCTGTGTGTGTAGCCTCACGTGCCAAATTGCTATTTGAAAACCAACAGCAAACACTGGTTGCAGAGAGCCCAGAAGCATGTAATATCCACTTTAATGATGGTTCCACTCTCTTGTTCTTTCTCCCTTCCAAGGAAGGGGAGAGAAAAAAGGCTGTTCATGGAAAAATACATTTAAATGGGTCAGTGCTGGGGAACCATTCCCACATCTGTTCTTAACAGGTTTCAGCTGAAACTACTGAAAATATACATAGATCTGTTTATGTGGAACCAGTTAAATATGATAAGATTACAACTTGGAGGGCAACTATGGATTTGGTGGTGGAAAAAAAAAAGCCCCTCCACACTTGGTCTCCACACACGCTCCCAACATCTTACCACAGATGTGTTGAGGGAATAGGATTTGCTGCAAATTAAGAAGATCTGAATTATTTGAGATTACACACAAACAAATTCAAGCTGTCCCCACAGCTTTTGTGCAGCACAGAATTCCTGCATCGCCTCCAATCTGGTCTCCATTCTTTGTTATCAGAGGAGGCTGCAGCCAAGAAATCACTCGTTTCTGAGTAAGTCTGTCTTCACTCCCCCAACTAGCCACCCAGGAGGAAGATGGTGTGCAGGCTGCTGGCACAGAGAGTGCCCAGTCTTCTCCCTGCTGTTTTGGGAGATGACAGACGACACCAAGGTCCCCTGAGAATGTGCAAGCAGCAAGAAGGGAGTGTTTGCTGAGGGTGTCCTAATAGAGGCACTGTGCTCTTTCAAGAGTCATGCCGCATGTAGTACTTGTAATCATCCAATGAGGTTGCACTGTTATCCCATTATAGATATGAGCAAATTGAGACTCCAGGCTCTAGGATGATTTGCTTAGGGCCATGTGGACAGTGAGATGCTCTAAAAAAATGAAAGATGATGCCTCCCATCTAAATATACCTTGGGGCAAGGCCACAAGGCAAATACCCAATACTGGGGGGAAATGTAGGCATGGCAGGCCCAGATCTCCTGGGTTTTGTACAGGGAGCCAGAAGTCACTAGATTTTTCTGTGACGGTTCAGATATTGAAAACAAACAAAAATCACGACCCCGCTGTGGGTCATTTGGTATCCCCAGGAGGGGGAGGAAGGGGTTGCACTGGCTTTGTCCACTCTCCAGGTGGGGACTGGGCGTCTGACCATCTTCTTGACCCTTGGCACAGGAGGCCTCTGTCACAGGCCTCAGGTGCCACAGCTCAGCATCCTTGTCCCTGTCTCCCTTCTAAACTCTGCTGAACTCCTTGCCTTGATTCTGGCATGCTGTAATCTATAAACATTTATCTAATAATTTTCCTCCAAAAAGTGACATCAGTCTATAAAATGCACCGCAGGACACAGGAAGAGCAGTCGCACGGCCTCAGAAACAATCAGCCAAAATTGACATCTGACAACACCCCCTCAGCTGCACCCTAGGGGCTAGGCTGTGATTGGGAGGGTTTTTATTCCTGCTGGGCCCCACGCTGTGAAAATTCACCTATTTTTGTTCATTGAAAAAAAAATTTTTTTAATAAGCAGCCCAGTGGAAAACAATTGTGAATGGCAGCTTCATTACATTTGGATTTTTAGAACAAAGAGAATACTGCTTACATTCTGTGACCTGTTCCCTGATACTGGATTTTAATTTTAAAAATGGTGACATGTTAAATTGATGACAAGGATGGTGCAACACGAGGGCTTTTTTAAAAATCAGCAAGGCAAAGTATGGCTGATAGATTGGCTCAATGATCTGGTCAGTGTTACTTAACATTTGGCTTTTGGGTTTCCTTTGGAACTTTCAGCTTAGAATTAGTAGGGCTGTAATCCAAGCTGCATAGATCTAAGGTGGGGGTGTTGAAGGAACTAGGAGGTGGGTGAGGAAGAGGAGCCCTATTTGCCCTCTGGAGGCCTCAAGGCAAAGGACCCGTTGTTGTCTTAAAGGTCCCGCCAGAAATGGCTATTTTCCCAGGCTTCCCTAGAAAGGCCTTTGGAAGGGCTGTTTTCTGAGCAAGAAGCTTGGTGCTGCTTTACGTGATTGGTTTAAGAAGGTCATCCTCATAGTCCTGATAAGTGGGAGCAAATTATTTTGAAGCCATAGATGAAGTAATGTCCGGGCAGGGACTTGTTTAACCTAGCCTGAGTTTTATTGATTATACAAGAACTTTCTTCTGAGACGATACAGTGATTGAATAAGGAGATCACGTGCTGAACGTATGTCAATGCACTGGTTTTAAGATAGGCTGTCAAAAGTGATCCACATCCCCTCTGGACAGCCTCTAGGATGTGCCATGACAGTTCACATCCTAAAGCCCCGTGAGAGAGAGCCATTTTCCCCAACCACAGAGCCCTGAGTTCTGGCCAAGACTTACATCCACCACAGCCTATGCAAGAAGGAAGCAGCTGGCCCATGTCTTGGGGGCTCATGGTGGCCCACCTCCCACTTGGTGCGGGAGAGGGGACTACGGGGTGCTGGGTGAGGCCTGTCATGCTTCCTAGAAGTTTTGGGTCTTGGGACAAGAATACTGACCCCACAGTGTGGGAGCTGGAGCTTCTGTTTCCACCCTGAGGAAAGAGGTGTGGAGAGCGAGCTACAGAGATGACCATAAACTGGAACAATGCCTAGACCTCCTCTAAGGAAGAGACCAGAAGCATTCATTCAGAGCCCAGGTCCCAAACCGGGGTCTGGAATGCCAAGTTCAAGGCCCAGAGGCTGGACCAGGCCACTGCAGAGTCGGGGAGCCCCAGCTGTGACTCGGGAGGAGATTGCGATGCACAGGGAGAAGGCTGAATTCTGTTCTTGGAGTGACAGGAAGCCGCTGCTGGGTTCCAGACAGGATGAGGACATGACTTAGTGTGCATTTCCCAAAGATCATGAAGGCTTCTCTCTGGAGTAGGAGTCTAGAAGGGTAAGAGTCTGGGCTTTGAGCCAGGTAGGACACCAGGTATGGGAGAGAATGGGGTTGGCCTCTCGAGGCATCCCAGGCAGAAGCAGCGAGGTGTAGGGAGGAGCAGGGGGAGGAGGGCGAGGGCAGGGGCTGTGGACAAGGCGTCTGGCACCCTGCTTTCCTACTGGGAGAAAGAATCCAGTAGTACCTGCCTGGCAGACACACTGTGAAGACTGGGAGTGGTGCATGCTGTGACCGGGCCACAACTGGGACCCAGGAAGTGAGGGTCTGACTGTATTCCCATTGCCTCCTTTTGTTCTCATGAGCACAGATGAGGGACATCTGTCTTTTGCTTCTGATTCCCTGCCCCGGCAAAGCAGGAACTAGGGCCTGGGCCGAGAGGAGTGACAGGGCGTGTTGGAATTGATCTTCTGAGAAATCATGTGCAGCTCCACAAGCAAAACAGTTATGCAATGAACTTCCAGGTCCTTAAAACCGTTTTGAGGGTTGTGAAAAGAAAGTTAACAGGGTGCTGATGCAGGCTGGGTGAATCGTCACCATTCTGAGAGCCCACTCTGTCGGTGGTGACAGTATACCCCAGAGTTCATGCAAGTGGGCTGGACCGAGCGACTGGTCCTCAGGCCAGGATCCCTGTGTCCACTGCCTGCTGCTCCTGTCCCCAACATCACACCTGGAGAAGCAGGATGGCAGTAGAGTTTCCACTGGAGGGAACTGAGCCAGCATCACCCTTGAAAACAGTGCCCGGCCTGGGGGCATCGCTAGTAAAGTTTATTGACGGGGAAACTGAGTCCTACACGGGCATCGCTAGTAAAGTTTATTAGCAGGGGAGACTGAGTCCTACATGCAGGTTTTTCCCATTGTCTGGGAAGGTTCCCTGGAGGAGGAGCGGTGTCAGGACTTTGTGAGGATGGGTAGGAGGGCAGATGGGGCAGGGCTGGCAGCACCCTGCTTGGAGGACACAAACCTAGTTATCTCAGAGTCAGCACATTTTCCATTCTAAATATAGCCCAAGATGACACAAGACGTCTTCCCCTTGCAAGGAAATCTGTGGTTCTGTATTTTTCAGCATTTCTGTGATTTCTTAAGGAAATGAACAGTGAGTCGTGATGTCCCTCACTGACTCCATGGGCTATAGGTCCTAGTGAAACACTCCACCCTTCTTTGAAGGAAGAGCCAAGGAGAACTTGTCCTGGTAAGGAGCTCCCTTTGGTAACCAAGTTTTAGCGGGTTCCAGAATATTTTGTCAGTCTACACCCTCTATCCAACAAAGTGAAGCAAGGCTTCTGTTCACTCAGGGACAAGCGATGAGTAACTCTTCCCACGACCCTTGGGTTGGTTCCCTTCTGCCAACTCAGGAGCAAGGCCAGGCCCCGACGGCTTTCAGTTAGACAATGGATTCCTGTCTCCCTTAGGATTCTTGCTGCAATGTCCACTTTTGTAGCATTTCTGGAAAGGTCAGCATACAAGACTTCTGAAGAGGGGGCGCCTGCCGGAGGCCTCAGGCGCAGTGGGGACTCTTGGCTCTGAGGCCCTTCGCAGCTTGTTTGCAAGCGAGGGGATATTTTTACGTATCTGAGTGGAGCCCTGCTAATTGCTGCACAAGCACTTCTGGGGAAGTTCACTTTTCAGGGGCTGCCTGTTAACTCTGACCGTGCCGGCTTCCCAGCCGAGGCACTGGGGGGCACACGTGAAGAAGCATGTGGGAGCCGCAGCGCACACTGGCTGTCTCTAAAGGGTTAATGGCTAAAGACGTGAGGACAGTCATGTTAAGTTATATATAGCAAACAGTGAGCAGAGCAGGCAAGCACACACACACAAAAAGGAAGATAGGAAAAAACCCACATGGACACCCCCCTCCCCCACCTCCTCTGGCCCACCCCCACCCTCCCGCAACAACGCTATATATACAGACCGCAGTTAAATTTGGCACACACAGACTATGGCGAAGAAGGAAAACAGATCAAGTTACACAGAGTCCTATTCAGATGTGGGCCTGGGCCTCACGGGCACAATGCTGGGCTGAGGAGAACAAGGCTGTGGTGTGTTGTTGAAAGCACACACCCGTGAGCTTTGCTTTCCTTACAGTCACTTGCTGGCCAGGCCCCGGGCAGCAGGTTAATTCCCTGCTCTGCAGGTGGAGACAGATAAAACAAACCGAAACGGCGTAATGGGCTGCAGAAACCTTTCTTTCAGAACACGATCTATCCCCAGAAAGGAAACACACGAGGACTTCGCTCTGGCTGGTAATCTGTTTTCTTAGGGCAGCCGAGAGAGGCCTGGCAGCCAGGGTAAATAAGGCAACCGGTGGTGGGGCTTTTGGCAGGCGGAGCTGCAAGGGAAGTTTGGAAAGACCACTTCCTACACTCCGTTCCCAACCAAGAGCGAGCTGTCAATCTTGTGGGGCGGCGGCATTCTGGAAAACACCAGTGGAGAGAGCACGGGCCGCAAGGGAGAAACCTGAGCCACAGGTGCACGCCTGGGATCCTCTCCTCCTCCCGCGGTCGCTCACCTGGCCAGAACCCAGCCTGAAAGTCTGCTCTGCTTAGAGTTTACCAAGTGGGGAGAACAGGCTGGGGCTTCTGGAATGCAAGCCAGGTGGGTTTCAGCCCTGCTCTGTGCAGCTGGGCAGGCCCACAGTAGGCAGGCTGCCAGCGAGGGTTCGCTGAGCCTCCGTGGCAAGCAAAGCTGGGCACAGGGACGTTTTAGTCATCAGACATCGTCCCCCGCCAGCTAGCACTCAGGACAACTCAAGATGTGGCAGCTGGCTAGCACGTACCAGTGAGGGATGCACAGATCATTGATAATCATCATGTGATAATAATCATCATATGATAATCCTGTGTGCTGCCAGTGTATGGGTCTTCCCAAAGCCATTCTATCCTGTTACCCCCTTGGAGCTTCACCTGAACCTTGGTGGGCAGGGCAGGGAAGGGCATCATCTTCATTTTCTAGTGGGGAAGTCAAGGCACAGTGAGGCCACATCTTGCCTCTCTGGGTGGGTATGGCCGGGGCAGACAGCCCACTGCCTAGCTCCCTGGACAGACACTCCTCCAGGCTGGTCTTCGGTGCAATGCAGTGGTACGCACATTTGAGTGTGCACCGGAATCATCCTCAGCCGAGTGTAGCCGGGGCTCTCCTCAGGGTGGGACTGAGAGTCCTGCCCTGGCCCTGGCCCCCAACATGTGCTGAGCATCCAGTGATCTCAGCACACACTGGGTTTTGCCATGGACATGAACTCAGTCTGCACCGGCAACATGGAGACAATGGCTCAGAGTGGGTCCAGGGCTGCCTCAAACATTGAGGGATTCAGTGTTCTCATCCCCTTTCCCCGCCCATGACTTAGCTCACTATGTAGAAAAGATATTGTCATAGCTGTACTGTGTCCCTCCACCAAATTCGTTGAGGTCCTAACTCCCAATACCTCAGAATGTGACCTTCTCTGGAAATAAGGCCATTGCAGGTATAATCAGTTAAGAGGAAGTCATACTGAAGTAGGCTGGGCCTCTAATCCAATATGGCTGATGTCCTTATAAAAAGGGGACATTGGGGCACAGACACACACAGGAAGAATGTCATGTGAAGATGAAGCTAGAGATTGAGGTGGTACTTCTACAAGCCAAGGAATGCCCGTGACTGCCAGAAAACACCAGAAGAGAAGCATAGAAAGATTCCTCCTCACAGTCCTCAGAAGGAACCAACCCTACTCACACTGACCTGGGTTTCCAGCCAAGTGAGATAATGCATTTCTGTTGTTTAAGTCCCCCTCCCGCCCCCCAGTTTGTGGAACTTTGCTATGGCAGCCCTAGAAGACTAAATTCAGATGCTAAGTAGGTTGAGGTGAGAAAAATTGGTGTCTTTGGGTAATTTACTTTTAAACCAATGTTCAGGACCCTTCCAACTTTGCTCTATAGTCATGGATTCTGTTGTTTGTTCAAACAAAGAGTGATGCTGCAACTTCCCTGCTCCAGACCATTCCCCTTAGCAGAGAGAAGGAAAGTTGTCTCTTCCTTCACTAAATCCTAACCCTACTTTGTTTTCAATAGGAATTATATTCCTCCTAATTCTTCTAAAATGTCTCAAAAGCAAGAAGAACCCCCACTTCCTCTTTTGGACATAGATGGGACCCTCTGCAAATTATGATGTCGAAGAATATCTCTTCCCACCAACTTAGAGACCCAGACTCTTGCCAGCTTTCCAGGTATCCCAACTTGTTTACACGAGAAGAACTAAAAACTCATTCCCTTGACTAAAGTATAAATGACAGATGGGAGCTTAAAGTGTCAACTCTCCCTGGTGAGGAATAAGGTCGCAGAGAACATCAGTGATAGGGCATCTGTGCAAAGTGAAGGCCCATTTTGCCTTATCTCCTGACCGTATGTATAGTCCTTAACATAAAACACCTCCTACCAGGTAGACATTCCTCCTTGCCTATTGACACCAGCACCCCCTCTTCCTACCCCCCCCGGGGGGGGGGGGCTTTACATCAGGCCCCAGCTTCCTCATGACAGCATAAAACTGCACTTCTCTCTCCCCAGTATCTCACAGCCTAATGACTCCAACGACCTCTCAGACTAGGGGAGTCTGCACAGAACATGCCGCTGCACAGAACACCCTGGCAGCACCCCCTGGCTACAAAGCTTTAGACATAGTGATACCCGGGGCTAAATTCTGCAGAACTCAGGTGGACAGTAAAATAAAGCCATAGATGAGGGTGGACCCTCCCCCCCAGAAAATGGAATTTATTTGCAAAAAATTGTGTGTTTATTCTTACATGTTTACATTTCAGTCACCTTAAAAAGTACTCTCTGTTTGATGCAATACACCTTCCGACATACTTTTTCAAGGCTCAAAACAGTTTTTGAACCTGTCTGTTTTTATACCTTTTAGTGCTTCTGCTGTTTTTTGCTTCCGGGAAACACAAAAAAGGTTGTTCGGGGTGAGATCGGGTGAATAGGGAGGGTGGAGCACGGGAGTCATGCTGTTTTTGGTCAAAAACTGCTGAACACCCAGTGTGGTGTGGGCAGGTGTGCTTGTAAATCACCCATCATGAAATGGGCGAATGCGTTGAAAGACTCTCCCAAAAGAATTTACCGAAGCCAAACACAGCAGCTTCTCACAACAATGCTAGCTGGCACATTGATCCCAGTGGGTTCCTAGATCACTTACCTAGCAGGGAAAACCTGTACTACGAGACCCACCCTCCAAAATATAATTCCGTTTTTAGGGGGCCCCCTCATATTAGACTTGATGCACTTTTCTCCATTTCTTTGGTTGCTTGATACCTGAAATCTACCTATTACTCTACAATTGTTTGCCAGATGCCCTTTCTTTTAACCTTACTGTTCCCCCACAGTTTTCTATTTTTTAATATAAGTCCTCCACCAGGCATTACTTAATGCATCAATTATAACACAGGCTTTTTAGAGAGAGAATCATGCTTTTACCCTTTCCTCCTTCCAAACTTTAGTAGCTTACATGAAGAAGTTACTCAATAAAGATTTGTTGAAGGTTGATGCAATTTGAATTTCTTGTGTTCATTTACCCTCGTTGCCTGTTTGGGTCCCCAAATCCTTTCCACTGCAGACATTTCTTCAGCCCATCTGCAGATGTTATTCCCTAGCATAGATCCTATCTAGGGTGTTACACGCAGCTACTTTCCTGTTAATTCCATGACAAAAGAACTCATAGACTTTTAGAGCTGGAAGATCCTTTAGAAAGTATTCAGTCCATTTCTTTGATAAGAGGCCATGTGACCCATCCAAAGTCACACAGCTGGTGAGAAGCAGAAGAAAACCTGGAGGGCAGATGTTTGGTTTAAAGTGAGGCTGTTCCTCATGTGGATGAAGACATTGACTGTATGGCCAGCATAGGGTGAGGGGGTCAAGTCATACATTTGTTGGAAGGTTCCCTCTATTGGCACTTCAGGTTAACGTTAACATCCCTCCAAGCAAGTCCAGGCAGGTCCATCCAATCTTCTCTGCTTCTACTTGGTCTGTGGGATGAGTGGCCTACCCCTGACAGCCGGGACGCACAGACCCTGCTTCTACTGCCAAGTGGCAGAGACACTGCCTCCTGGTCTATTCTGCAAATCCACAGATGTGACCGAGGGGAGAGTTGGGGAGGGGGATGGACTTCCATTTTTTTGTTTGTTTTTTTAGAAAGCAGGATTTATTGAGAGGACAGAAAAGCTCCCACAGTGGGAGGGCACACGAAAGGGTTGTCTGGATTTCCATTTAAAGTGTCGCGCAGATCTCGGAGATTGACCTGTTTTCAACCAGTGAGGAAGCAAAGAGCAGCTTAGTCTTACTGGCATAGAAGTAAGCCTCATTGTTTTTCATCTGAACACATGTTTTACATCAAGAGCAGGGCTGTGGTCAGGGTAGGGAGAGCTGAGAGGGGCTTCAAAGGTTCTACAGCTCTCATAGATCTTAGCCCCTTCAAAGTTTCAACCCTCAGAGCACTTGAGACTCACCCCACTCAGCGGAATTGTCTCTGTCCACACCGTCTGGTGCCACAGTGCATGCGTAGGGACTCAGCTGTGGTTCAGAAGAACAGATAAAAGATATGGGATGGCCACCTCACTGCAGATATTTTCCCCAGAAGATGTAACTCTTCCTTTGGGATTTGACATGCTCCCTGAGGCATATTCAAGTGCACAGAGCAGGAGACACCTTCTCGTTAGTGAGGCCACATCAAACCACACATGGTGATGGGTATACATAAGCTCACACCTGTGGGAATGTGCAACTGCTACCTGGGACCTTGGGCAGGTTGATGCCAGGTGGACCCCAGAGTCAAGGCAATAGAACAGAGAAAGGTTTACATTCAGTTATAATCACTTTCTAGTCTCAGTGTTCTCATCTGCAACCTGGAGGTAATAACAATGTTCTTCCATGATATTTGGGGGGCTGAGCAAATGAGATTTCTTGCGAGGGTGCTTGGCACATAGGTGATGAGCGACAGTTCCACACACAAGAAGAGATTCCAGTGCCACTGCCAGCTCCTGGGTGCCTTCTTTTCGAGATGACGTATTGTCTCCAAGGGGAAGGAGCAACAAGAGGATGCTCCCGATCTGTAGGCCGAGACAAATCAAGTCTTGGAATATAAGACCCAGATGGTTTGTGATCAGAGGGACATGTGGAAAGGGGCAGACAGGGTGATGGATGGGGCTGGGAGAATCCCAGTGAGTGCCGGGTACACTGCTCATTCCTCTGTTCCCTCCTTAGCGGGTTGTTTCACCTCCCCGACCCAGCTGTGAGTCAGAGCATACCACACACAGCACGGTGCTGTGCCTGGGCTCCTGCAGAATAATGCAAAAAGAGAGAGATGGACGTGACAAGGTACTGGACATCTACGTGACATTATTGTGATTTTTTTTTTTTTTTGAGTTGGAGTCTCGCTCTGTCACTCAGACTGGAGTGCAGTGGCCGCTCCCGGCCACCGCAGCCTCGACCCGCTGGGCTCTGGCGATCCTTCCGCCTCAGCCTCCCGAGTAGCTGGAATTACAGGCACGCGCTACCATGCCCGGCTGATTTTTTGATTTATTGTAGAGATGAGGTCTCATCAAGTTGCCCAGGCGGGTCTCGAACCCGCAGGCTCAGGCAATCCACTCACCTCAGCCCCCCAAAGGCGCGGGATTACAGGCTGAGCCACCGAGCCCGGCTCATTATTGTGATTTTTAATGGAAAGGAAGCAAGGGGCAGAAGGAGGAGGAGAAGGGAGGATGAATAGAAAGAGGAAGGGGAAAGGGATTGCCTTTATTTTTTAAAATAAGCTTTTCATTTTAAAATAGTTTTAAATTTCCAGCAAAGTTGAGAAGACAGTGCGGAGATTTTCCATATATATCACACTCATTTTTCGTATTGTTACTAGCTTACTTTAGTATTGTATATTTATCACATATTATTAATGGCTAATATTGATGCATCATGCATCATTATTATTAATTCAAGTCTAGATTTTAATATTTTATTCAGATTTCCTTGTTTTTAACCGAGTGTCCTTCTTCTGGTACAGGATCCCATGCAGGATGCCACATTGCACTGAGTTGTTGTGTCTCCTTAGTTTCCTCTGAGCTGTGACAGTTCCTCAGACTTTCCTTGGTTTTGATGACCTTGACAGTTTTGAGGAACACTGGTCAGATAGTTTGTAGAATTTCACTAAATTGGGATTTGCCTGGTATTTTTCTCATGATTAGGTTGGAGTCATAAGTTTTTGGGAGAAGGCCACAGTACTGCAGTGCCACTTTTATCACAATATGTCAAGAGTGTGTGCTATCAACATGACGTCACTCTTGAGGTTGACCTTGATCATCTGGCTACGGCAGTGTTTGTTGAACTCTCCATTGCAAAGATTCTCCCCCATTCTGCTTTCCATACTGTGTTCTTTGAAAGGAAGCCCGCATTTTAGGAGTGGGGCGTTGTGCTCCACATCCTTGGGGATGACGCATCCACATAAATTATTTGAAATTCCACTGTACTCTGGAGATCTGCCTATTCTTGTCCATTTATTTATTCACATAGATGATTAAATAAATACATATATAAATATATATTACTACAGAATCATGCATGTTTACTTTATACTTGGTTTATTTATATTACTTTATTGCTCAATTGTTTCAGTTTGGCCATTGAGAGCTCTTTCAAATGGTTGCTGTGCCCCCTTGACCTTTGTGTTGTTGTTTGTTTTTCTGAGCACTTTCTTACTTTCTGTTACTATAAAATGCTCCAGGCTCATCTTGTATATTTCCTGCTTGTCCTAGAATCAGCCATTTCTCCAGGAAAGCCTAGTTCCTTTTATTAAATGGTATTAAGATTGGTATTTAAAGCTAAGGCCTTTAAGTGAACACAAGGTGCACTCATTGCCCTGGATGACATTTCTGTTGGCCCTCTCATCTGTCGGAACATGAAAATATATACCAACCCATATCTATAAATATTTTGGATGTATCCATCTGTATCTACTCTAAGCTAAGCTTGATTCCATGCTGATGTCTCCAACACTAATCACTGAATCATCCCAGGCGGCCCCCTTTGCTTGTCTGTGCCCTCCCACTCAACAGTGAGAAGCCTGGCTCTCACCGTCCACCACCCAGGCCACGACTAGTGGCCTCAGAACTCATATCCCCGTGGGCGACAACTTTAGCAACTGGAATGCAGTGTTGTGTGCAGTTCCTTTTGCTGTTAGTCTTACAGTCTCCACTCATTTCCAGTGCCACTTGGTCAGCACATTTTACCCCCATTCCTTTAGTGAAGTTATTCCATACATTTGTAATAACATCAGATTCCCTGTCAGATTCAGCCCTCTGTCTTGGAATCTCCCAACATCTAGAGTGATTCTTTTAAAATTTGCATACATTAAGGTTCATTCTTTGTGAAGTAAAATTCCACGGGTTTTGACAAATGCTGTGTCATGAATTCACCACTACAGTATTATACACATTTCAACATCCTAAAAAAAATCTCATGCACTTCACCTGTTGATTCAAGTCTTCCATCTCTCCAAATCCCAAGAAATCACTGCTTTGTTTACCATCTCTATAGTTTTACGTTTTCTAAGAATGCCATATAAACGGATAAACTTTTTTCAGTAATCAGTACGCATTAAAGATTCATCTGTCTTTTTATATGGCTTGATAGCTCATATTTTTTTTTATCTCTGAATAGTAGTCTACTGTATGTATGTAGTACAGTTTATTCATCCATTCACCTGCTGAAGGACATCCTTGTTGCTTCCAGATTTTGTATAGCAATTGTGAATAAAGTTGCTATACACATTTACATGCAGTTTTTCTGTGGATGTAAGTTTTCTTTTTCTTTTTTTTTTTTTTTGAGTTGGAGTCTCACTCTGTCGCCCAGACTGGAGCGCAGTGGCCGCTCCCGGCCACCGCAGCCTCGACCTGCTGGGCTCCGGCGATCCTTCCGCCTCAGTCTTCCAAGTAGCTGGAACTACAGGCGCGTGCTACCATGCCCGGCTAATTTTTTGATTTATTGTAGAGATGAGGTCTTGCTTGCCCAGGCGGGTCTTGAACCCGCGGGCTCAGGCAATCCACTCACCTCAGCCTCCCAAAGGCGCGGGATTACA
>CAUYQG010261775.1:0-15830 GCA_963574415.1 Tarsius wallacei
CACGCCCGGCTGATTTTTTTATTTATTGTAGAGATGAGGTTTCGCCTGCCCAGGCGGGTCTCGAACCCGCGGGCTCAGGCAATCCACTCACCTCAGCCTCCCAAGGCGCGGGATTACAGGCTGAGCCACCGAGCCCGGCTAACTTTTTTTTTTTTCTTTTTTTGAGTTGGAGTCTCACTCTGTCGCCCAGACTGGAGTGCAGCCGCCGCTCCCGGCCACCGCAGCCTCGACCCGCTGGGCTCCGGCGATCCTTCCGCCTCAGCCTTCCGAGTAGCTGGAACTACAGGCGCGCGCTACCATGCCCAGCTAATTTTTTTGATCTATTTGTAGAGATGAGGTTTCGCCTGCCCAGGCGGGTCTCGAACCCGCGGGCTCAGGCAATCCACTCACCTCAGCCTCCCAAAGGCGCGGGATTACAGGCTGAGCCACCAAGCCCGGCTACTTTATACAATTTTTAAAAAGAAAATAAACAGGCCATGTGCAGTGGTTTATGCCTGTAATTCCAGCACTTGGGGAGGCTGAGTCAGGAGGACTGCTTAAGGCCAGGAGTTTGAAACCCACCTGGGCAGCATAGCAAGATCCCAGCTCTACAAAAACAAAAAATTAGCCCGATGTAGTGGCGTGTGCTTGTAGTCCCAGCTACTACGGAGGCTGAGGTGGGAGGATCCATTGACCCCAGGAGTTTGAGGCTGCAGTGAGCTATGATCACGCCACTGCACTCCAGTCTGGGTAACATAGTAAACTCCTGTCTCTACATAAGTAAACGAATGAATGATGCAGCAGAGTGAGATCTTGTCTTTACATAAGTAAATGAATGAGTGAATGAATGAGTGAAAAGAAAACAGCTTTATGAGATACTGTTATCAGTTCTATTATGCAGATGAGAAAACTGAGGGACAGAGTGGTTAAGTCACCTGCCCAAGCTAGTAAGTGGTGTAGTCAACATTAGAACAAGGCATTCTGCTTGAAACCCACATTCCTAGTCATTAAACTCTGTGAAAAGCAGTTGGAATAATATCCCCCTTTTTTGATATATACGATAAAGATGGAATCACGCACAAAAACACTTGCTCTTCAGGGAAGAGACAGGTGATAGGATGAGCTTGTATGTAGGTGAGTCTGAAGCCAAGCCAAGCGCTGGCATCTGCTGACTCAGGGTCGTGGGTGTATGAACTATTCAAGTGTTTTCTGTATTCGCCCAAATAGTTTGAAGTATTTCATAATTTGTATTTGAAATTTTCATTAAGGCAGTTGTAGACTCACATGCAGTTG
Source organism: Tarsius wallacei (assembly GCA_963574415.1). Lineage (NCBI taxonomy): Eukaryota > Metazoa > Chordata > Mammalia > Primates > Tarsiidae > Tarsius > Tarsius wallacei. Next base: position 1,273 of record CAUYQG010261775.1, read on the forward strand.
TGAGAAATAAGACAGAGAGGTCACTTGTAGCCTTTACCCAAGTTCTCCCAGCAGAACTATTGTACAGTACTGCAGCCAGGATGTGGACATGGACACAATTTACCCGTCCTATTCAGATTTCCTCGGTTACTTTTACTTACTTTGTGTGTGTGTGTGTGTGTGTGTGTGTGTGTGTGTGTGTTTAGTTCTCTGCAGCTTTATCATGTGTGGAGGTTTACGTCTCCACCACCACAGTGAAGACACTGAACGCTTCCATCATCACAAGGATCGCGGCCAATTTATAGCCACACCCACCTCCCTAAACACACACCATTCCTAACTCCTGCAACTACCAATTTCTTCTCCATTTTGTCATTTCAAAAATATTACATAAATGGGATAATACAGTATATCACCTTTGGGGATTGACTTTTTTTTTTTTTTAAAGTTGAGATCTTGCTCTGTCACCCAGGCTAGAGTACAGAGGTACAATCATAGCTGCCACAGCCTTGACCTCCTGAGCTCAGGCGATCCTTCCACCTCGGCCTCCTGAGTAGCTGGGACTACGGATGTGTGAAACCCACCTGGGCAGCATAGCAAGATCCCAGCTCTATAAAAACAAAAAATTAGCCCGATGTAGTGGCGTGTGCTTGTAGTCCCAGCTACTACGGAGGCTGAGGTGGGAGGATCCATTGACCCCAGGAGTTTGAGGCTGCAGTGAGCTATGATCACGCCACTGCACTCCAGCCTGGGTAACAGAGTGAACTCCTGTCTCTTTTAGAGACAAAGTCTCACTGTGTTGCCCAGACTGGTCTTGAATTCCTGGTTTCAAGAGATTCTCCCCGGTTGGCCTCCCAAAGTGCTGGGATTACAGGCATGAGCCACTGCACCTGGCCTGGGATTGGCTTTTTTTCACTCGGGATAATTCCTTTGAGATTCATCCAAGTTTGTTGCTCTCACTTTGTCACCCAGGCTTGAGTGCAGTGGCATGATCACAGCTCACCATACCCTCACCCTCTTGGGCTCAGGCAATTCTTCTGCCTCAGCCTCCCAAGTAGCTGGGACTAGAGGCATGTACCACCACGTCCAGCTAATTTTTAAATTTTTTTGCAGAGACAAGATCTTGCACTGTTGCCCAGGCTGGTCTTGAACTCCTGGACTCAAGCAGTCCCTTCTCAGCCTCCCAGAATACTGGGATTGTAGGCGAGAGTCGCTGCACTCAGTCATCTATAGTTGCTTTAGCATTCTAATGTATGGATGTACCACAGTTTGTTTAACCATTTACTTGTTGAGTGACATCTGGGTGTTTCCAGTTTGGGGCTATTATAAATAGAGCTTCTATGACCATTGTGTTCTGGCTCATGTATGAACATGAGTTTTCATTTCTCTGGGACAAATGCCCAAGAGTACACTGCAGGGTTCTGTGGTAATTATGAGCCTAGTTTTATAGAAACCTAAATATTTATAAGAACCTAACTGTTTTCCAGAGTGTCTGTACCTGTTTTATAATTTCAAGGAAAGGACTTTGCTGGCATAGGGCAAGTATCCAGTGGAGGGAAGAAGTGTGAAAGTCATTGCAAGGTCATGTCACAGCAAGGTGTTCCATGCTGCTGGGCTTCAGCCTGGGCTTAGTGCAGGAGGGGACACAGGCTTATTCCTCATTCATTCAGACAGAAAGTATTTCCTGAGCTCTCACACATGCCAGATGCTGTTCTAGACACCCTGAAGGCACTGCCTTCAGAGACCTGAGGTCCGCAGAAGGAACAGAGGTATCCAGTGTGCGATGGGAGAAGGGATGTCTTGGGAGGGTGTGATGGGGCATTTGTAGGCCCCAGGTACTTTCTGCAGAGCAGGGACCACGTCCATCTCATTCTCCCCCACGCCCCAGCACATAGTAGGCAGTCAATACGTCTTTGTTAAATGTTGAATGAGTGATCTAATCCAGCAATCACAGCTTCTGTGAGTGTGACCTGGCCATTGCCTCTGTAAGCAGCTGCATGTCCCAGTCCCGCCATGTGGGTAAAAGGGCAAAGGTGTGGTCCAGACACCCCACCCTGGAGTGAATTGCTGCACCACAGATTGGAGCCAGCATGACATATAAAAGGTCGGAATGCTCTACTGTAAATTTTTAATTGTTAAACAAGCAAGGCGGGTTGTAAATTCCGCGTGGCGGGACAGTGTTGCATATTGTGCCTGTGGCCGCCTCCGGGGTTTCTTATCAGCCCATTGGTATTTCACAACCTCTTGCACTTCTTGCATGTTGCAGGGGTCCCTCCACAGGGTCTCTGAGGCATGGAACCACACCATCCTTTTTTCTGTGGGGGTGGCAGCCAGGCTCTCTCTGTGTCCTCTGACTTTCCCTCATTCTATCTCCTGCCTAGATTTTCTCCAAAGGAGCATCCGGTGCTCGCCCTGCCAGGGGCTCCAGCCCAGTTCCCTGTCCTAGAGGAGCACAGGCCGCTGCAGAAGTACATGGTGTGGTCAGATGAGATGGTGAGGATGGGAGAGGCCCAGATCCACGCCCATCTCACCCGACCCTATGTGGGCATCCATCTGCGCATTGGCTCCGACTGGGTAACTTCCCTTCCACTCCCAGGCCCCTGCACAGGGCCCACACCTGTAGGGGTTGGCCCCAGGTTCCAGCCAGAGCAGAGGGCGCTCACTGGGTCAGTCCATGGGGTTGTGTCCCCGATAGGCCACAGCACACATCGGAATGTGATTCCACAGTGCTTGCCAGCCAGCTCTCAGTTTAACAGCTGCCATCTTATCCTCATTTTGCAGATGGACAAACTGAGATATCTAACCAGACCCCAGGTCAGGCAGCCAGAGAGAGGCCCACAGCCCAGAGTTCTCTGTCACAGTTCAGTGTGTGGCTGGTCGACTTCTTGTTGAAAACAAACTATGGAGATTGGGTGTGACTCCCAAGAAGTGAAGATGTCATCCTCCCAGAATCTGGAGGCAGTTTAAATGTGCAAGGCCTCATCAGATGGGGTTTTCACCTCTGTGTGAAAATATCAGGACCAGTATATACAGTATCCTTAATTTACTGAAGAAGACTTATTAGGTATGTAGAAGTGCTTGTTGCCGAAAACTTGAAAAGTACTGAAATTAAAATTCACATACAGTCAATTGATGAGTGTTCTCACATTTACCACTAGACTCTCCCGCTTCTCCACTTCCATAAGAAAAGGAGCCAGGCCCAGGATACTGTACAAGTGGTTTCAGCCACACATGCAAGGAATAGATCATTCTAATCTATACTTTCCTAGAACATCAAGAGAGATGAGTTGCTATTTTCTATAAAGCTAGCATAACCCTAATACCAAATTCAGGTAAGCTCAGCCCAGAAAATTATAGCACTGATCCTAAGTAAAATATTAGCAAGTAAAACCCGATAACATATTAAAGACACATAACACAAACAAGTAAAATCTATCCCAAGAATGTGATGAAATTCACTGTATTAATACCCAAAGAAGAAAATATCATGAGTATGATCATCTCAATGGAGACCAAGAAAGAATTTGATAGAAGGCAGCAACCCGTTTATAATAAAAACACATAACCAACCAGGCATACGATGGACCCACCTTAAAGTGATAAAGCTATCTCTCTGAAACCCACAGCATATGGCATGCCTCACAGGAGCCTAGAAGTGTTCCCACTGAAGCCAAGAATCAGATAAGCCTGTCTGTGATCACCACCACTATTCAGAATTCTGCAGTACACGTCCCAGATAATGCAGCTAGGCCAAGAAAAGAAAATCACCCACAAATAACCAGTTGCTGTTTTGATGCATTTCCCTCTTCCCACATTTTTTTTTTTTTTTGAGTTGGAGTCTCACCCAGGCTGGAGTGCAGAGGCATACTCACGGCACCCCTGTGTCGACCTACTGAGCTCTGGCAATCCTTCTGCCTCAGCCTTCCAAGTAGCCGGAACTATAGGCACGTGCTACTACGCCCGGCTAATTTTTTGATTTATTGTAGAGACGCGGTCTCGCCAAGTTGCCTGGGCTGGTCTCAAACCCGTGGGCTCAGGCAGTCCACTCACCTCAGCCTCCCAAAGTGCTGGGATTACAGGCTAAGCCACAGAGCCCAGCCTTATTTTTTTTTTTTTTAATATAGTTGGACTCCTTCTCTATAAACTGTCTTTTCCACTTACCAATTCTTGCTCTTGGAGCTCCAGGACAGTTGCTGGTATTTAACCTTGTCCCCGCCTCCTGCAGAGGAATGCCTGTGCCATGCTGAAGGATGGAACTGCGGGCTCACACTTCATGGCCTCTCCACAGTGTGTGGGCTACAGCCGCAGCACGGCAGTGCCACTCACCATGACCATGTGCCTGCCTGACCTGAAGGAGATCCAGCGGGCTGTGAAGGTCTGGGTGAGGGCTCTGGACGCCCAGTCAGTCTACGTTGCCACCGATTCCGAGAATTACGTGCCTGAGCTCCAACAGCTCTTCCAAGGGCAGGTATGTGTGGGGGGCAGGCCAGCTCCACTGCTCCCACTGCATGCTTCGTGGGCTCCCGCCTCTGGCCTGGACACACATCTCTTCTCCAGCTCCTACCTGTCTTCAAACACTTCTTGGCAGTCTTGCCAGTATTTCCTTCACTCCTGCAGCTCACGTGTGCCTTCTGCAAGCATCACAACCCTGCATCTCTTCTTCTCTTGGGCCACTCTCTAGACAGCATGAGGCTGGTGTAGAAACATGTCTTTTTTCCTCCCAGGAGTTGTGGGCTCCTTGAAGGCAGGACCCCAGGCTGAATCACTGTTCTAGTCCTTGATGTTTTGCCTGGCACCCTGACCTCTTTGGGTGCTGAGACCCTGCCTTACCATCACCAGTGTCTAAGACAGTGTCTGTCCTACTTAGCAGACAGCAAGTATGTTGGACAAGGATGTAAAGAATGGGCCCTATGGAGAGATGCAGCATAGTGGAGGAATTAATAGCATAGACTCGATTGAGAGAACTTAGGTTCTGCTCACTGTGCAACCTTGCAAAAGTTATTTGACCTCTCTTTGCTTGTTTCCTTATCTCTAAAATGGGACTGAATAGTATCTATCGCATAGGGTGATTATGAAGATTAGGTATAAAGAAATTAAAATAGTTCCCACTACAGAAATAACTGCTCAGTGAAATTAGCAATTATCAGTAGTAGAAATAGGCAGCTGATGAAAAAAGGGAGGATCTTTTGTGCTTAGTAAGTGCTTGAAGACGCTATGGAGAGTGGGTGTTCAGGACCTGAATAAACGGTAGACTGTTTTTGGTCAGTCCTTACTTTATCAGTGAAGAGTCGGTCATGAGTGAGTGTGTATCAATGAAATGACTGAATTAATAGCGTTCAGTAAGACTTTGTTGAATGAATGAAAACCGTAAACACTGTGCACACCTCTTAAGGTAAACACTGGGTGCCACTGAATTGATGTTGAGGGGCTCCCTTTTCTCTCTTACCCAGACACAGGCAGGAAGCTCCAGCTTAGAGAGGAAGTGCTGAGCCAGTGCAGTGTGGTCTCCTATCTGTCCGTTTAACAAATAGAAAATCAAAGCTGGGGTCCTCTGACCCAACCCCTGCACCCTTATTTGAAGAAGAAACCAAAGTCCCAAGAAAGGGTAGAATTTACACAAGAGGTCTCAGAGCTAATTATAGTGGGCATGACACAGAGTGGGTAAGTTTCAGGGCATGAGTGGAATTGTTTGGGGGATTTTGACCATGATTAGACAGGTATTACTTCTTTGCTACAATCCGAATAACAAGATGACGGTCTTTGTTGCCTCAGAAGTCTCTGTGGGACAGTACACACTTTCAGCCCCACCTCTGCCCACACTCCCCACTCGCATGCCTCTGTACTAGACTGAAACAGTGGAGAGTCCCAGGGAGTTTTTCTGCATTTCTGGAGTCGTGTTCTTGTTACACCATGAGCCTCTTGCCCTTTCCGTTTCCTGTGCTATGCCATCTTCTCGCCCCTCCCCACTTCCTCAGCTCCTTCTCTGTGGGCTCAGATCCTACCCTACTCCTGAACTAGGCCTCGCTCTTTGGTTAAGCAAACTCAGTGCTGAGTTGGGGTCACCAATACATAAGATGTGGTCCTGCCTTCCAGGGCTCACATTCTAGACCCAGGGACAGACACTTTATAGACAACTCTCACATGTGCCACAAGACAGGCTTGGGAGCTTGGTGGGGAGACAGGCAGGTTCGTTCACTCACTGTCCCTGTGACAGATGTTTACTGGGGTGGGCTTTGTGCCAGGCCTAGCCAGCAGTAGAGAACAAGCTGACACAACACTAGGCACAGGCAGGAGATCGTGTTAACCAGAGCATCACTGAAGAGTGGAAACCACAAACTGAGATGGTTGCTCTCAAGGAGAGCTCTAGGGTTCGGTGGGAGTACAGAGCTAGGGGCAGGGAGGCTTCCCCAAGGAGGTGCCCTGTAGCTGAGGAATGAGGAGAAGTAGGAGTGAGCCAGTCTAGAGAGGTGCACCCCAAACAAAGCACATGCACAGCACATACAAAGGTCCCGAGGAGGGCAGGAGCCCGGTAGGTCATGGCTAGAGCTCAAGGGATGATGGGAAAGGTATACAAGGAGCTTTGAGCAGGGCCTCATAGGCCACATTCACGATTTGTCACCTTATCTGAAGGGCAGTGGGGCACCATTGAAAAGCGTGCTCAGCTTGAGGGGCGGGAAGGACAGAGATGGAGGTGTGTCAAAACGTTTTCTCTGGCTGCTGCATGGTGAGCTGACCAAGAGAGGCAGCAAGAGATGGTGGTAACTGGGTCCAGGGAGTGGTAGTCCTTCCAAAGAAAGGTTCACCTCTGGGGACTACCACGGGTCTTGCATTGGGGCATGTGGGAGAAGAAGATATCCAACAGCAGAAGCAAATGGGTTTGGCACTGTTGACCCCATCTCTGGTTGAATGAGTGAGTCCGTCAGGCTAGGGCTTCAAGAGAAATGTAGAACTGCAGCTGAGCCTTCAGAGTTTGGTCAGGCTGGGTGCAGTGGGTGGCTTGCATCTGTAACTCCATCTACTTAGAAGGCTGAAATGAGAGGCTACCTTGAGCCCAGGAGTTCAGGACAGCCTGGGCAACATAGCAAGACCCCTTCCCCCAGAATAAGAGTAAGGTCAGAATTTTAATGGGTGGGGAATTGGCATTCCAGGCAGAGGTAACATCACACACAAAGCCATAGAGGTGTGAATGGTGCATTTGGAGTAGAGGTGCTGGGGGTGGGCCTAGGCACAGCTGGGCAGCATGTCTCCCTGATGCTTCATCCTCTGTGCTCCTCTTGCATCTGTACCTTTAGCCCAGGGAAGAAGGCTGGGGTGTGGATAGTGGGCCTTGGCGGAGCCCGCTTCCTTGGCCTGCAGCCACCCCAACTGACACAGGCTTCCCTCCCTCCTGCAGGTAAAGGTGGTGAGCCTGAAACCCGAGGTGGCCCAGGTCGACCTGTACATCCTTGGCCAAGCCAACCACTTCATTGGCAACTGTGTCTCCTCTTTCACTGCCTTTGTGAAGCGGGAGCGGGACCTCCAGGGGAGGCCATCCTCTTTCTTTGGCATGGACAGGCCCCCTCAGCTGCGGGACGAATTCTGATCCTGGTTGGAGCACTTCACCAGGCTGAGCTGAGCTCTCCAGCCATGCCCGGCAGCCAGAGGTGCTTCCCAGATTACAGGCTCCTCTCTCGCCTGCCAGAGATGGAGAAAAGTGCCGGGGACTTCCTAGAGGGGAGAGATGTGCCGTCTACCATGCAGAGGATTCCAGGCTCTTGGGGGCTGGAGCATCTCCCCGTCCATGTGCTTCCTGCGCTCTCTCCAGAGACTTTCTCTCATCAGCAAGCAGCCCGGCCTCTTCTGTCAGTCTTTCCTGCTCTGAGCAGCCTGGGATGCTGAACTCTCCAAAGAGATTTTTTTTATAGAGAGTTTTTTATAGTTTTGGTACAAGGTCGTGACTACCCAAGGATTCTCCCTCATTTTAAAGAATTGTTGAATTCTATTAACGTTCACCTAAAGTGACCTTAACTGAATGTGGATGAGACCCAGGCTGGGGTGGCCCATTGGCCACTTTTCCAGATGTCCCCTAAAGTGGCTCAAGACCCATCCCCACTGCCTGGCTAGAGCCATCGATGTTCCCCCTTCCCCCTCACTTCTTAGGTTATCTCCAGGCTTTGGGGTATGAGCATGCCTCTGTTGTAAACACCGTGCAAATGGAAGTTGTCTGTCGTGGGTCCTGCAGTGCTTCCAGGGCAGCTGAGTGCTGCTGACAGTGTCCCAGAAGGGAGAACGTGTCATTGAGGCAGGTGGTCACAGTACTACTCCCAGGATCTTTTGAGGGTTGGTGGCTGCAGCAAACCTGGCACCATCAGGGTCTCGGGATGTATCACAGGGAGTCAGGGCACACTGGCCTGGCAGGAACCCCGGAAGCGGCTCTCTCTCCTTCTTATCTTTCTCCCCAAGGGGCCTGGGTGGTGGAATTTTTGTATGAGGTGGTGTCCACAGCCTGTCCTCCCAGCCTCCCTCCAGCAGCTGGAGCCTCAGACCACATTCCCACAAGCGAGTGCTTCCCAAGCCTTTCACCACACAGAAGGTGCCAGGACTTAGGAGCCACTGGAATTCCCAGTCTGGAGACAGCCTTCGCCTGTCCCTTCCGATGAATCTCTGCCCACACTGTGAGGCCTACAGTGTTAGGGTCCGGGGTTTCTTGGTCTCTCAGATGCTGCCATTTTAATAACCCAGGACTCCTGAACACTCACGGTCTTTCCCCAGCAGAGCTTGTTTCTGCCATGTTACCTCCCTCAGCCTTTAATCCTGGAAAGGTAGAGGGGCTTCCTGATCACCTTTGGGAGGAAGTGCTTTTTTGTCAGGGGCAGACTGGGGCAGAGGTCAGAGGTCACAAGGCATTGAAAATCTGAAACACCAAAGTCACTTGCTGCTTAGAGCCGCCACCCAGAGCCAAGGGGAAGAAGCTGTACAGAAAGGGCTGTTTTCCCTCCTGGGAGCAGTGCCATGTCTTAAAGCCCAGGTGGACTGTGGGAAGTGGTTTACCGTCCAGACTTGCTCTTGAGCCCCATCCGGAGGGAGGCTGCAGACCTGGAAGTGCAGCCTCCGTCGGGCATTGTGAGTGTGCGCCTTGCTGCTGACTTCATTCCCAAATTCTTTGCCATCCACGGCCTTGCACTGGACTCGTGCTTTCAAGTCAGCTCCAGGGGCCACCCGGACCACCTTGATTAGCATCAGCATAGTAGTAGCTTATGTTCTGGAAGAAGGGCACTGGGTTCCAATCAGATTCAGTTGTGCTTTCGGCAGGCTTCTTACCCTGACCCAGTTTCTTCCCCTGTAAAAGGGCGGCAAACCAGCAGGTTGTTGAAAGGCCAAAGCGCTGCAGATTTGAAGAGACCAAGTCGCATGTGCGGCTGCTGGTGAACTTGACTGCCCCTCCCTGTGTGCCCAGCGCTGTGCTTGCCAGATGCTTCATGGGCATTCTCTTAGTCCCCACCCAGCCCTGTGGAGGAGGAGCTGTTATTATCCTCTTTCTGCACAAGGAAAAATCAGTGCTCAGAGAACTCTCATAATTTCCCCAAGGCCACCCAGCTGGTGGCAAGCCAGGCCTTGACCTCCCACAGCCAGTCAGCTGTCCTCCTCTGCTGCCTCCAGGTCACAGATGCACTTCACACCCTGCATGCTGTGGAGGCCTCCAGGGTAAGAGGGACCGGTTAGCTTCCACCTGGCACTTGCTGTGTGTGGTCCGTGGCCAGGAGGTTTCTGGAGGAGGAGGACATCCAGAAAACAGCCAGCTTGAAGCTTACAGTCCCCTTATAGTTATTTAGTGCAACAATTTTCATGCAACAGGTGTGTATTGATCACCTACTGTGTGCTAGGGATGCAGCAGAGAATCAAAGTCTTTGTCTTCGAGGAATTTGCATTCTAGAAAGTAGATATAATCAAATGTAGTATGGGAGGTGTTGACAAGTGCTTCGAAGAAAAACAAAGGGTAGGCCGGGTGGGCCCAGCACTTTGGGAAGCTGAGGTAAGAGGACTGCCTGAGCTCAGGGGTTCGAGACCAGCCTGGACAACTTGGCGAGACCTCATCTCTACAGTAAATCAAAACATAAGCCGGACATGGTAGCACATGCCTGTAGTTCCAGCAGGTCGAGGCTGCAGTGGCTGTGAGCATGCCGATGCACTCCAGCCTGTGCAACAGAGTGAGAGTCTGACTCAGAAAAAGAAAAAAAAAAAGGGTTTGGGGTACAGTGGGCAAAGGTGTCCTATTTTAGATGAGGAGCTCAGGCCGGGCCTCTCTGAAGAGCTGCCCTTAGGGAGGGAGCACATTTCTAGCCGAGGAAACACCGTGTACAAAGGCCCTGAGGCTGGAGAGCAGCAAGGGAGCCAGCATGGCTAGGGCGGCAGATGTGAGACAGAGAGCAGGGCAGCTGACGGAGAGGATAAGGCGACACCCCTACATGACTTTTAGTTGGAAAGTTACAGAAAGTCTTCCTAGGGTTCCAAACAGAAGAGGGTCTGGTCTGATGTATACTTCTGAAAGACCCCTCTAGCTAAGAGGAGGTTGAGGAGAGGCAGGTGGAAGCTGGGCTGTGCAGGTGGCACCGGAATTGCCTGGCCTCGAACTGCAGTGCCCGCTTCCCCCAGGAGGCAGAGGCATTAAAGGACTGGAATGATCGGGTTCTGGGTGGATACAATTGCTTTTAAATTTCTTGTTTAAAGTATAAATCTTTGCATAGTTTTAATCATGCAGTATGTAAAATTCAGTGTTCTGTTTTTTTAAAAATTTGATAGTATATCCTATTTTCCCTGTTGGTACATAGCCTAAATAAATGTTTTTAATTATATAAAATTCTATTCAAGAGTGTTCATGGTTCATCATTTTCCTACTATGAGAACTTAATGTGCTCCCAAATTATCACTATTGGTATTTGAAAAAATATTTTCATTTGTGAGGGGTTTTGTTTTTTTTTTTTGAGTTGGAGTCTCACTCTGTTGCCCAGGCTGGAGGGCAGTGGCCACTCCCGGCCACTACAGCCTCAACCTGCTGGGCTCCAGCGATCCTTCCACCTCAGCTTTCCAAGTAGCCATAATTACAGGCACGCGCTACCACGCCCGGCTGATTTTTTTATTTATTGTAGAGATGAGGTCTTGCCAAGTTGCCCAGGTGGGTCTCGAACCCGCAGGCTCAGGCAATCCACTCACCTCAGCCTCCCAAAGGCACGGGATTACAGGCTGAGCCACCGAGCCCGGCTGTGAGGGTTTTTTAATTTAAAATATTTATCAAGATAAATTCCCAGAAGTGAAATTGTTGGATTAAAGATTTAAATCTTTTATCATGGAAAAATTTAAATATACATAAAAATTGTGAGTAATAAAATGAATCATAGTTTCAACAAATATTAACATTTTAGCAATCTAGTTTTATTTAGTCTCCCACTCCCAAGTCTGTTAGTTTGCTCGAGTCTTAAAGAAAATCTGAATAAGCCAGGCCACAGTGGCTCACACCTGTAATCTCAGCTACTTGGGAGGCTGAGGTGGAAGGATCGCTTGGGGTCAGGAGTTTGAGACCAACCTGGGCAGCATAGTGAGACCCCATCTACAAAAAAACCTTTAAAATTAGCAGGGTATGGAGGTGCATACCTGTAGACCCAGCTACTCAGGAGGCTGAAGTGGGAGGATCACTTGAGTGCAGAAAGTCAGGGCTGCAGTGAGCTGTGGTCCCACCTCTGCACTCCAGCCTGGGCAACAGAACAAGACCTTGTCTCTAAAATAAACAAGATCTAAATACATTTTGAAGGAAGAGCCACACACTGAGTAGGGGTGGAGGGAAAGAGGAGTCCAGGATACGCCAAGGTTCAGGGCGCAAGCAATGAGGAGAAGTTGCTCCTGACTCGCAGGGTGGTCTTCACCTCCCTGTCCTTCACCTCTGTGTTACAGGTGCTAAGGGTGTTCCCAGAGGGTGGTCTTCAGAGGTTCTTCGGAGTGCTGTTTGATAAGGCAGATTCCTGGGAGCCACCCCAGACCTGAAGAATCAGAATGTGCCCAGTAATCTTCATTGTCACATGCACCTATACATGATCTTGATGCCTAGTGGCCTACAATCTGCTTAAATTGTACAGAGTCCCAGGTCCCAGCCCAGACCTGCTGGATCAGGACTCGGGATGCTGCCTAGGACTCTGTCTTCACAGAACTCCAGGACGCTGATCTAAAGGAAGTGGAGAGTTTGTTATGGCCAGCCAGCAGGCAGTGCTGGGAGACCCCTGCAGCCCCTGCCTGGAAGGCCTTGCCGGCTCCACCAGGAGTGGCAACCAGATGGCTTTGGGAGGTGCCTGAGGCTTGGTGTGTATTGATTTATGTCTCCTGTTATGTATGGGGGCTATAGAACTAGATTTCCAAACATTTCATTGTTTTAGGATGCGACTATATAAGCACATAAAAGGAATTAATTAAATTTTTAAAAAATTAAGTAGCTACTAGTAGAGATGAGTTGTGGATTTGACAGAAATGGGTAGGTTGGTGTTGAAAGAAACCAAAGCAGAGCAACCCCCTCGGGTCCCCTCACACTGTGGGATCTTTTCCGTCCTCTCAATAAATCCTACTTAAAAAAGAAAGGAAGGAGGGAAGGAACGAACCAAAGCCGAGGCCAGGCATGGTGGCTCATGCCTATAATCCCAGCACTTTGGAAGGCCAAGGCAGGAGGATTGCTTGAGCCCAGGAGCTGGAGACCAGCATGGGCAACATAGTGAGACCCCATCACGACAAAAAATAAAAAAATTAGCCGTTAGTCCCAACTACTTGGGAGGCTGAGGTGGGAGGGTCACTTGACCCAGGAGGTTGAGGCTGCAGTGAGCTACGATCATGCCACTGCACTCCAGCCTAAGTGACAGAGTGAGGCCCTGTCTCTAAAAAATATAAATAAATAAAATAAATAAGAATCCAAAGCTAGGAAACCCTGTCCTGAAACAGCATCAACCTCCAGAAATATGGAAGGGAGGGGAGAGAGCAAAGAAAGAAGGGAGCGGAAGTATAGAGGGAGGAAGAAAGAACAGCCTGAGCTTTCGTTTCCATTTTCTGTTCACTCCAAAGAGGCTTACTGAACCATCTAGTCACAACAGTACTAATGAGCTTTCACTCGCCTGGAAAGAAAGATCCTTTTCTCCTCAATTCTCTCTCTATCCTTAGTGGGGTTGACAGAAAAAACCCATAGCCTGGAGGCAAATTCTGCACTCTGGATTATGTTGTCAAAATTAATTCAGATTCTTACTTGAAACCTGACTTTTTAGAGGGTGAGACCTTCCTCTTGAAATCACGTTACTTAAGGGCAGGCAGGTTTGCCTGGTTTTATATCTACTCCTGTATTGGTCGTCAGCCCTGGACACCATGCAGAGCCAGGTGAACAGCAAAACAGGAAGGGACAAAAGGCACCTTCTAACACCTCCTTCCCTGGTGCAGTGACTGTTGGAGAAACAGTTGGAGAAACAGTACCCAGGTCATCCCTCTCCAGGAATACACTATTCTTAAAAATCAGCCGCACATTGAACCATTTGACATCCATACCTCCAGCGTGGGAGGTTTTCTACTTGCTAAGTGTTCAAGGTGGGTTAGGATGCACCTGGCACCAGCAGAAGGCAAAAATGATCTTTTCCATTTTCCTCACTACTGCTTACAAAGCCAAAGAGAGAGTCTCAGTTCAGTGCTGACATGTCATTAACTTCTCTCTGCTGCTTGCTAATCATCTATCCTTGTAATGGAGACAGCAGACCTCAGAATCAGACAAGCTCAGCTAGCTGGAATTTAGTTTTATCTAGCTGGAACACAGTTTGCCCAGGCTGGAGTGCAGTGGCACAATCATGGCTCATCACAGCCTGGACCTCCTGGGCTCAGGCGATCCCCCTGCCTCAGCCTCCCAAGTAGCTAGGTGTACACCTCCATACCAGGCTAATTTTATTTGTTTGTTGGTTTAGTAGCAATAGCAGGGCCCCATAGCGGGGTCTTGCTATGTTGTCCAGGTTGGTCTCAAACTTCTGGCCTCAAGCAACCCCTCCTGACTTGACATCCCAAAGAGCTGGGATTATAGACACGAGCTACCACACCCAGCCTTATGCTGTTTTCATTATTTTCTAATATTTTGTGCTTTTTCATTTACAGATGTGCTTTAGATTTTCTGTGTAAGAAACTTATTTAGTTTACAAAAAGTGAGTTGGTTCAGAGAAAAAATGTTAAGTAAATGATGTGTTGGCCAGGCTCGGTGGCCAGGCTCGGTGGCCAGGCTCGGTGGCTCAGCCTGAAATTCCAGCACTTTGGGAGGCCAAGGTGAGTGGATTGCCTGAGCCCGCGGGTTCGAGACCCACCTGGGCAACTTGACGAGACCTCATCTCTACAATAAATCAAAAATTAGCCGGGCGTGGTAGCGCATGCCTATAGTTCCAGCTACTTGGAAGGCTGAGGCAGAAGGATCACCAGAACCCAGCAGGTCGAGGCTGCAGTGGCCGGGAGGGGCCACTGCACTCCAATCTGGGTGACAGAGTGAGACTCCAACTCAAAAAAAAAAGTGTAAAAGAATATTGCTGTAGCATGAAAAATAAGTGCCT
>CAUYQG010261783.1:0-16465 GCA_963574415.1 Tarsius wallacei
TGCCTGTAATTCCGGCTACTCGGAAGGCTGAGGCGGAAGGATCGCCGGAGCCCAGCAGGTTGAGGCTGCGGTGGCCGGGAGCGGCCACTGCACTCCAGTCTGGGCGACAGAGTGAGACTCCAACTCAAAAAAAAAAGAAAAAAGAAAAGCAGGGTTTTTGCAGCTTTTAAGGCGATACCATGAAAATATTTTACTCTGGATGAAGCATTTAATTATTGAACAGTTAGTTAAGGATTTTGTCTGTAGATTTCTATGTATTTCAGAATGTTACAAGAAATTTGAGTTCTGTTTGTGAACACCAGTAAGTTGATTATTTCTTTTTTAGTCAGAGTTTCACTGTCGCCCAGGCTGGAGTACAGTGGCACCCTCATGGCCACAGCAGCCTCCACCTTCTGGGCTCTAGAGATCCTTCTGCCTCAGCCTTCCATGTAGCTGGAACTACAGGTGCGTGCCACCATGCCCAGCTAATTTTTTTTATTTATTGTAGCGACGGGGTCTTGCCAAGTTGCCCAGGCTGGTCTCAAATTCTGGGCTCAGGCAATCCTCTCACCTTGGCCTCCCAAAGTGCTGGGATTACAGGCGTGAGCCACTGTGCCTGCCTAATTATTTCTTGGTTAGAATGGTTTGTATATAATACTATAGATTGTAATTCCACATAGTAAACATGGCTCCCCTATAAGGTCCAGAAAGGGTCATTTTATCAGGAAACAACAAGCACAACACTTATTTGTATGTGGGCATGACGTGGGGCTGGGGTAGGAGTTGGGGTTTGATGTGTTGGGATGATGTCCAGCCATCTTGTCCCCCATTGTCCCACCAAGGAGCCCCGTTCTAACTGCCTTCTAGCCTTAGCTCTACTTCTGCTACCTGACTGCATGAGCTTGAAGTCACATTTCCCCCTACCCTTTGGCATTATTTTATTTTAGGCAAAACACTTGTCATCTTTTTGCCTCTCAGTTACTTAAACATTTTTGAGGGTGTTAGACTAGATGTTCTTTCAAGTCATGTTCAATAAAGAACAATCTGTGATTTGGAGAGCAGTAGCAGGAAATACTATGCAAAGGAAGTTAGTGAGAAGGTTTTAATGCTTACGATGCATTTAGGATTTTATAGCTAAAACAAATCTAAATTATGAGTGATTCATCATTTTAATAGGATTTTACAAGGTACTTGGAGTGGGTCCAAGTATTGTATGTGTTTCTAGAAGTCAAGGTTTTGTAACTAACTGCTGCTGTTAATTGTTTTTGTAATCCCCCCCACCTTTGTAAAGAGAGAAGAGTACACGTTGTTGGGTCACTAGCTGGGTGGATGTGCTATTAATCCTCTGGGAAAAAAAATTACATTAAGTACATGTCTTTAAAAATGCCTTGAAATTTTATCTGGCTGAAAAATTACATTTCTAAATTTGAAGACAACTCTGAGCAGAGAAAAGCTTTATAAATCACGCATGACATATTTACAAATTCTTTGAAAAAACTGCCTGGGAAGGTCTTTGGTGAGGTTGTTTATCCCTGTGCTCCCACACGCCTGCTTACTCCTGGAGAGCAGCCATATTGCATTAGTTGTGATACTCTGGAGCTGTATGAAATGATAATTTGACTTTTCAGATGTGGCTGATCTATAGACCCCGATTCCTAACTATTAACATACATGGCATGACAGGCTTAAATGTTTCCACGTGTGGTTGAAGCCCTTAGACATTAAATTACTCTTAGGTTATCTTGGCCACTGTAATTTACTACGAAGCTGCAGTTTTGGCATCAGCAGTTGAAAAGAGAATGTTAACATTAACTCCACTTGAGACATAATTTATGTTAAATAAATTAACTGTCTTCACGAGACAGTTAAGTATTTATTATTTTTTTAGTAATACAATTTAGAACTGTTTTGTCTTTTGAGTGCTTGAAGTTTTGTTAATAAGCAGACCTTGATTTACATAATCCTGGCTTATTTTGTATAGTTACTCCTGTTGCCGGAGCTTTCTGCGTCCTGCTCTTGGGAGCCTTTCCTCCCCTCAGTACTGCCCTGGTCCAGAAAGAAGCCCTCTATCTTTTATCCACTACACAGAATAGAGGCTTATTTTTCTCCAAAAACAACTCACCATTAATCAGGGCATCAGAGGGCCCGTTTAATACTCTGTTGTGGTTTGTGGCAAAAATTCTGAGAGATCCAGAGGCCGTGTTACTGGAGACATGGGAGAGACTATGTTCTCCTTTGAAGCAGACCAGAGGTAGAGCGGAATCCTGGGCAGAGGTAGCAGGTGAGGTGACTTGAAGCGAGGCCCTGGCCTGGGCCAAGAACTGCCTGTGAACCTAGCTCTGTGGGCTGTGGCCCCAGCATTCTGTGTCCCTTATCCATGACTGTCTTCTTTCAAGTTTAGCATCTACCCTCAAACTTCCAGTTTCCCTGTGGGTCATCAGCCATTCTCGAACCTTTCCACCTCTTCCTGCCCAGTCATCTTTTCTTCTCATATTTCCTACATCCCCAAAGTGCCTCCCCTCTGGCCCCATGGAACTCCTGGCTCATTCTGTCGGAGATACTGTCCTATGCAACAAGGTCAGTGGATTCCTGACACCTTTAATTGGGATTCTGAGTTTTCTCACGGAAATGATTTGACTTGTGCCAGTTGGCTTTTATAGAACTGTAAGTGTGCTGTGGTGCTATACACATTGACTACGTGGATAAGAAAGGCTTTTGTTACTGGTCTGGGGCAACCTGATAACCCTTTATACCACTGTAAGAGAGAGTATCCTAGGTTCTAAACAGTTCACCTAGAAAATGGATTTTTTAAACACGTTTTTCTAGAAAGATTATATTCTCCCATGGCACTCATGTTGAATGTCTTCTCTTTCACTCTTTCTTGATCCTAAATTAGAATGAAAGACAGCAGTCTTCTGTTTGTAGAATTTCAAGTTGGTCACTTATTTTAAAGTGCTACAAGTCATCACTGATTAATTGAGTTTTTGGATCAACTTTGAAATGGTAATGGTGTAGAAAGGTTTATCTATTATTTTAGTTTTTTATGTGATGTTCTAGCAAGGCTGCTATAATGTGTATGACAGAATGGAACTTAACTTAAGGAATATTCTATCTGAGGCACTGAATAAACTTCAGTTTTACTAGTGAATTTGCCCCTTGAAATTTGTTTCCTTGTTAAAAAATTTTTTAATTTTAAAGATGTGGGGTACAATTCAGGGTTAGGTATATAAATGTTCATTATCCAGGTACTT
Organism: Tarsius wallacei; assembly: GCA_963574415.1. Classification (NCBI taxonomy): domain Eukaryota; kingdom Metazoa; phylum Chordata; class Mammalia; order Primates; family Tarsiidae; genus Tarsius; species Tarsius wallacei. The sequence continues at coordinate 3,231 of CAUYQG010261783.1, forward strand.
TTGTTGATGAAGTGTCCCCCCCCCCTTCCCCTGGCAGTTTCCTGCTACTGCCAATCCCCCCGCGCCGCCCCCCCCCCACCAGCAGTTTCCCACTTCTGCCAATCCCTTTCTTATAGTATTATGATAAGTTAGAACATTTGGTACTCAGTTCTTTGTTTCTGTGATAGATCTCTCAGTATTATAGACTCTAAGTCCATCCAAGTTGCTGCGGAAACTTGTTTACTAACCTATGGAGTTATAACTAGAGGCACTTGCTAATGTATTTGCAGTGACTGTTGAAATAATTCACATTTATTGACCATAGGAGGATACTAAATATTTGTCTTTCCTGTTTAATGCCTATAGTGAAATAGAGTATAAGTTAATGGTTAATGGCTGATAGACTGTTATTTCTGAAATACTGTCTAGTAGCATCATTTATATTTTGCAAGTGTTAAATAACATATTTGGAATCTATCTTATGTGAATTTTGCTGCTTGGCTAAAAAATATTCCAACATAGATTTTCTAACTACATAGGTGTGTGTGTGTGTGTGTGTGTGTGTGTGTGTGTGTGTAACTGCAAAGGGAGAAAAGTACGTAAATGGTGGGCTAGAGGTAATTTTTTTAAACCCAATAGAATAAAATAATGTATTAATATTGTGTGTTCTGGCAAACCAGCAGTATTTAATGCTTTCCAGAATGTCTTAGGTTGGCAGTAATTCAGCATATGAGAATCTGTGGCATGCATTTAGTTTGGTTTTAGGATGACCAAATGAAAATTGTTTATAGATGTGGAATCAGAGAAAGAAACTAAATTGTTTGAGTTTCCTTCAAATTAATGATAATACAGTATTAAAATGAAAGTAATTTTATTTGAATGGGTATAAACATTAGGAAGAACACAAGGTATTATTTTTATGTTTTAAACTTTGAGGGAAATAATTTATAGAATTATTTTGAATTTCCTGAAAACTTCAAAGTTGATTTACAAAAGTTAATTAGCGAAAGAAGCTTTTATTTTCTTCAAGCCTTAAAGAACTGATTTAGGGTTTATTGTTTTGTTTTGCTTTCTATTACATTAACTTTCAAAATCCAGAAATTGATTTCATTAGTGTGGTTAACTTTAAAAATCCAGATATTTTGAATTTTAAAACTTCAAGGAACTTAATTTAATATCATTTGTTTGTCAAAACAGATAAATCTATTTAGAAGTGGTTGGTTAAATAATTAGTTATGCATGTAATATAATTTCAAATGAAGTACTAGGTATATTATTGAGTTCTGTAGTACAGATAACAAATTTTTAAAAAATACTTCAAATTCTAGTAGGATTTTCAAAACTTTTTTTTTTTTTTTAGAAGAAAAGCATTTCAGCAGCTTCTTAATTTCAGAAATTATTGTCATAGAAAAAAATAGATCTGTATTGAAATAAAAGATTTTGTATGCTTGAAATGTAACATTTGCACAAAATACATTGAGGAGACAGCATAGTATTGAACTTGTGTTATTAAATGGAATGCATTGGAGAATTGGAAAATTCAGCCTAAAGTTTTACTTTTGTTCCTTCTGTATTTGCTAATATTGTGGAAAATCATGTAGCTTATCCTTATACTCTGTTATACCAGAAGTTAGAAGTCACTAATAGAAGAGTACAAACAAGTGTTAAGCTAACAAGTAATATTTTAAGTACTAAATGGAAGCATTCATGAGTAATATGTGTTTTCTTTGTTGAAACAAAATTTATTAGTAATTAACAAAGCAGTGAAAGCAATTTTTTTTCTTCTGGGCATACATCATTGCAAGGTAGTTTTACTGACTTTTTAGTTTTGGATAATTAAGTATGTGGTTATGCATGTGTATCTTGAGGAATGAACACATTTAAAATTTGGTTGAGGTACCAGGAGTGTTGGCCATTTTCAAAGAACTTAAACTAATTGTTTATGTCTTTTCCACAGACTTGCCTAGTGTTTACTAAGGGCCAGGCATTGTTCTAAGTGCTTTATTAGTAGTAACTCATTTACTTAAAACCTGATGGCAACACTGTGGAGGGGGTGTGATTATTTTCCCTGTTTAAAAGAGGTTTGGGGACTTGCTGAAAGTCCCATAGCTAGTGTGTGGAGAGCCACTGTGAGAATCTCAGCAGTCTGCCAACAGAACTTGTGGTCTTCACTACTGTCCCTGCTGCCTGTCCAGAAAGATGGATCTTGGAAGGCTGAGTTCAGATTCGTTCCTTTGCTGTAGACTCCTTCCTCTCAAGCTTTCTCTGACCTGGGCAGGATGTGTTGGCAGGAGTTAATTCTCACAGTCTTGCTCTACGTGATGTCTAGGAAGCAGGCAGTGCGGCAGCTTCTGATTGACCCTCATCTGGTTGTGTGAACAGCCCTTCACAAATCCTCATTCCTTTTATTTTTCCTATGTTTTTTGAGGTGGGGTCTCGCTATGTTGCCCAGGCTGGTCTGGAACTCCTGGCCTCAAGTGATCCTCCCGCCTAAGCCTCCCAGAGTGCTGGAATTACAGTTGTGAACCACCGTGCCCGTGGCAAATCCTCAGTCTACAGCAGATACTTTCTTGTATCCAGGTCAAATTCTGCCCTCTCAACCTTCAGATCTTAGGTTCAGAATAGGACCTCTATTCCAGTTCATGGGAGAAGAAGCTAGGCATAGCAAAGAAAGAGGAGGGAGGGGAGGGACAGTACTGTTGCCTAATAGAAAATGAGAGCCCAACTGAACATCATAAGTGTTGGAGCTGCTTTCCTTATATGCTCTAGGACCAGCAACAGCAGGGATTTGTTCATCTGATTATGATTAGCGATTCTCCTAAGCTGTGTTGGGAGGATAACATCTATATGTACACACTCTTATAGTTATCAATATTCAGTCCATACCAGATATTTAAAATATTAATGATTTTATATTAGCACTCTTTTTTTGTTGTTGTTGAGTTAGGGATCTCACTCTTTCGCTCAGGCTGGAGTGCAATGGCATGATCATAGCCCACTGCAGCCTCCAACTCCTGGGCCTAGGCGATCCTTTCATCTTAGCCACCCAAATAGCTGGGACTACAGGCATGCACCACCATATCCCGATAATTTTTTGATTTGCTTTGTAGAGGCAGGGTCTCTCTGTGTTGCCTAGGCTGGTCTCAAACTCCTGGGTTCAAGTAGTCCTCCAGCCTCATTCTCCCAAAGTGCTGGGATTACAGGCATGAGCCACCATGTCTGGCCAACACATTTGTTTTTAAGTGCTCCTTGGTTTCTGGCATCTTTATGTTAAATCTGTCTCCACTATATGCGTGGGGCACTTGTTTCTTATTTTCAGCTGCTTTGAAAGATGACTTTCTTTCTCTTTGAGATGCCCTTGTCCCCTCCCTTCTTCATACAGCCCCTCCAGAGTGGACATCTGTGTTCATAGCATCTTTATTCACTGTAGCCAAAAGGTGGAAGCAGCCCAGATGTCCATCAATGGATGAGTGGATAAGCAGAATGCGGTGTATACATATAATAATGGAACATTGTTTAATCTTAAAGACCAAGGGAATTTCGACACATGTTGCAGCATGGGTGAACTGGCTAAGTGAAGTAAGCCAGTCATAAAAAGACAAATGCAGTCACATGCCACATAACGATGTTTTAGTCAACAGTGGGCTGCATATATGATGGTGGTCCCATAAGATTATAAAGGAGCTTAAAAATTTCTATCACCTAGTGACATCATAGCCATCAGAATGTCTTGGCTCAACATACCACTCATGTGTCTGTGGTGATGCCAGTATAAACAAATCTACTGTGCTGCCAGTTGTGCAAAAGTGTATAGTAATGTCCTGGGCCTTCACGTTCACTCACCGCTCACTCACTGACTCACTCAGAGCAACTTCCAGTCCTGCAAGCTCTGTTTATGGACAGGGTCCTATACAGTAGTACCATTTAAAAAATCTTTGATACCTTACTTTTGCTGTATCTTTTCTATGTTTAGATACACAAACGCTTACTATTGTGTTACAATTGCCTATAGTATTTGATACAGTAACATGTTGTGCAGATTTGTAGCTTAGGAGCCATAGGCTCTATTGTGTAGCCTAGGTGTGTAATAGGCTCTGCAGTCTAGATTTAAGTACACTCTGTGATGTTTGCTCAATGATGAAATCACCTACTTCTCAGAAGGTAACTTCATCAGTAAGCGAAACATGACTGTATTATGTGATTCCACTCTTATGAGGTCCCTATGTGAGTAGTCAAATTCGTAGAGACAAGTAGAATAGTGGTTGCCGCGGTAGGGAGCAGGCAACAGGGGCAACGGGGAGTTGTTTAATGGGTACAGAGTTTCAGTTTTGCAAGATGAGAGCAGTTCTGTAGACTGGTTGCACAACAGTGTGAATGTGCTCGACAGTACTGAACTGTATATTTAAAAATGGCTGAGATGGTAAATTTTGTGTTATGCTTATTTTATCACAATTTTTGAAAAGCACAAGCCTTTCAGATGTGTTGTAATATCTATTCAGCTGGTTTAGTGTATTACTTCAATTGACAGAAAGACAAAAATAACCAGCTCAGTTCTGCCTTCTAAATAACACGTCGTGGTACCTGTGTGAGTGTGTTCATGTTAATTCAGAAAAAGCTTAGTGTGGAAGAGGAAAGCAAGTACGAGGTGGGGGGGTATTGTGCACAGAGATCATGGAAGCAGAAATGAACGTTATGTGTCCAGGGTGACTCAGAAAATGGCCAGCATTGGTGTAGGTAGAGATAGTTGATCTAGCCAAGGCAGAACGAATATTATTAAGTGCTGTTAGCAGACTCCACTGTTTTTCAACCTCTACTTTTTGATAATCCAAGTCTTGTCAATTTGCTTATGTTTCATTTCTCACAATACCTACCAGCTAGAGTATTTGATGACTTTTGCCAAGGATCCAGGTACATTCCAGTTACTGGTATTTATTATAACTGGTCTTTCAAGGTAGGTTCTTTGTCGTGAGCTATTAGGATTGATGTAAAGCTTATGCTGGAACTCTGTCCCCTAAGAGTTTTATGGTCTAATAAGATAAGATGTGTGGACCAGTGTAACTAAAATACAAGAGAGGGTCTGATAAGCAGCATATAGAACATTTTGTGGAAAACAGATTAGAGAGTTAATTCTCAGAGGTGAGATCAAGGAGGGTTCTTGAAGAAGCAGGAGCAGAATCTTGAAAGATAGAAAGGCTGTTAATGGGTAGAGATAATGGGAATATGGATTCATGGTGAACACATGGCACAGATGTATACAGAGCAGGCCAGGGTGGTTTCTGCTAGGAAAGGTACAGAGAATAGGAAGAATAAGGCAACAGGGATAGTTTGGGGCCCAGTTATAAGAGAATTAAGTGTGGGAATGTCAGTGCACTGTGGGCACCATCAGAAATCAGACTATCACATGTTAGGAAGCATGAGGCCTGACTTGGTCCAATTTTGATTGTTTAATGATTTGGTTCTTTAGTGTCCATCTTAAGCAGGAAATTCGATTTGGATAAATAAGGAGGATACAAACTGGGCCTTAAAAGTTAGGCAGAGGTGTTAAGAATTGATTTAGTTCAAAATATAGTGCCATTGAAAGCATTTTGAGCAGGCTTTGAACAGTTAGGTAGCAGTATGTAGGATGAATTGTATAAATGAGAGAGATGGGTTGGTTAAAAGACTGTTGTTGGTTGAAAGTATGAAGACCTGGACTAGGCTAGCAGCAGAAGGCACAAAAAGAGGAGAGGGTTAACGTGAAGTAGAGGAAATGACAGCCAAAGGAAGGAAGGAAGGAAGGAAATTAACAGTAAGCATATCTGTGTGCAGAGTATTTATTGCATGTCAATATAACTGGCAGTATTACCCACTCTTAGAAAATAAGTATGTCATATTGCGTAGGCAGGGAGTATATTGTTGTTATGGCCTGCATAAAGAGTCTTGACTGGAGCAAGGTAAGCTGCTGGAGGGTCCTGCATGACTTTTTTTGTTTTTTGGGTCGGAGTCTCACTCTGTCGCCCAGGCTGGACTGCAGTGGCACGTTCATGGCCACCGCAGCCTCAACCTGCTGGGCTCAGGCAATCCTTCCTCCTCAGCCTTCCAAGTACTTGGAACCACAGGCTCACGCCACCTCGCCCAGCTGATTTTTTGATTTATTGTAGAGATGAGGTCTTGCCATGTTGCTCTGGCTGGTCTCAAACCCCTGAGCATAGGTAATCCTCTCACCTCCACCTCCCAAAGTGTTGGAATTACTGCTCTGTATGACTTTTAGAACTGGCTAATTGACAAGTACATATAGTGATCTCCATCAGCGTATACTGGCTTTGTTGGCAGTGTCCACAGGTGTGCCTAGGTCAGTGGTTCTCAAATTTCCATGCTTCAGTTGACTGCAAGCCTTGTGAAATTTTGAAAGTTCATGTAAACTTTTTGCTGCTGATGTGTATTCATGTTGTCTGGCAGTTTCTGAAAGAGAATCTAACTGAGCAGGTTGTTCACAGTGACGTTGGAGCAAGGGAGTGATTGCTGTTACTAAGAAAGAGCCTTAATCTCTAGACCAGTGCCCGCTACTGCCGATGCTGGCAGAGTTCAGGAAGCCTTTCTACTTCAATAGCACTGCAGAGCCGAAGAGAATCTGGAACAGATGCAGCCATAAGGTGACTTGACAGCACTGGCACCCCAAGATACACATTGGAGTAATAGTGAATGCTTCTGAGTATTCTGGACTTGGTTCAGTTTAGATATGAGTTTTTAAATTCATTCAAGTCTGCCAACAAAAAAGTTCAGTCTTTGAAAATGCCGTAAAAGCAGCCACGAGAGACCTGTCCAGCCTGCTCTTTGTAAATGCTGTAGCTGCATATTAGGGTGGATGATGGTAGGGCAAAAAGGGAATGGAATTTGGAAAATGAAATCTTACGTTTGGATCCTAGCTTTGCTACCGGCAGGGTGACCCTAGGCGGGTTATTTAAACTCAGTTTTCTCAGTTTCTTTATAAATGAAGGTAATAATGTTTACTTTTCAGGTCTGCTCTGCATACTTGACTTAATGACTATAAACCACAGGTATTGTACTCTGTGAATAAAAATAATCTGTTTCCTGTCTCCACTAAGGGATGACTTCAGTGCTTTTTTTCTTCTCTGTATTAAGCAACCGCATCCCAGCTTTTGTAAAGCATGTGTTTCCCTGAACTTTGGACTCCTGGAGTTTGATCTTTAAAGATTAAATAGACTTAGAGTACTCAGGGCAAGAAAGCAAGTGTTGGTCAATTGTGAATTATTTAAAGTGGGAAAAATAATTTTATATAAGCATCAAGATTTGCTATTAAAGTCTATTTAAATTGCAATGCATCTTGTACACATTATAAAATATCTTTTTAGAAAGACTCCACTGCCCGAAAAATAACAGCAACAGCAAAATTTCTGACTAAAATAGTCCAAGGGGATATTAGTGGGCTCTTCTATTAACTTCCACAGAGAAAGACCAGTTTTTCCATTTAAAATTAGCAATAAGTTGGAAGATTTCAAACACCAACATTCTTGAAAGGGGCTCAGAAATACCGTCATGTTATAATGTATTGTAGAGTTGCGGAACATATTCAAGTGTAGGTGGTTTTCTTTTAATTATTAAGCATAGTTTAAAGCCTCCTTACAAATGTAGCCATTTTAATTCACAGTGGGCTAAACTTGGCACAGATGTTCTGCTGAAACACAAGTGTAGTTGTTTTTAACTAAAAAAATTGACTCGCCTTTTTTTGTTTTAATTCCTAGAGATTTAAAAAATTTAGAGAGAGTATTTACTTTGTCCAGCTTTAGCTACAAGCAATTGTGTTGGCTCCTTCCCCAACCACTTCTAATTCAAGTTGCTGTTTACTATATACTTGTGTTTTTAGCAAAATAGTTGATTTACAAGTCTAAAATGGCTTCTATCACATAGTGACTGCCTTTCATAAATATTATTTTTGAAACCTTAATAAAGGAGTTCATGTAATATGAATATAAAAGAAAATCCTGTTGACCTTAAGGGGACTTTGCATTCTAACTCTTTCAGCATCTCTATTCATGTCATGATGTAAGTCATGGTTTATTGTTTAAAAGTGTAGTTTGTCTGTGTGTGAAAAACTGCATTTATTCATACTGCCATTGCTGGGACTATAACATCTTAATGATTTTATTTTGTTCACAATATGTTTGATTGCCTCTTCAGTGAATATGAGATTTTGCTTTAGAAAATTTAAATGTAAGCATTTAAAGACAAAGCTTAAATGAAAATTAAAGCTTAGCTTAAAATGAAGTTGGCTAAAGTCTGACTGTTACTTGATTTCTCTGATCGTATGCAGTTTAATGTCAGAAAAAAATGTAGATCTAAAATAACTTCAAAATGTTATACTTTAAAAAACTTTGATGGAAATTAATACATAGCATTAACTTTAGACATTTTAGCTTAAGGAAGGAATATGTGCTATGTTTACAATTCTTAGTGAACTGAAAGGGATTTGAAAAAATAAAACCTGTGTAGTTTGTACAGTTGTAGTAATTTAAAAATTAGTTTAAAAATTTTATAATATTTTATATTTGAGCAAACTGGAATTTTGAATTAGAGTACATTTAAGGACCCATAAAAGCTGTTGCAAAAATTAAAAATTAAAATAATTGCTTTTGTGATTACATATGTGCTATACTCTTCTATTGTGTTAGGTCATTTTAAACGTTGTACTTTAATGTAGCATTCTGGTACTACATTGGTCAGCAAAAGTTAGATTCTGTCTTTTTTGTTTTAGTAAGAAGGCTTTATGCTTTTCTATATGCAGAAATGATTAATAGATAATTTTATTTCTGACCATTATTGTAAGAGAAAATCCAGTAAATAATGTGTTAAAAATTGAATACCGTCTGGGCTCGGTGGCTCAGCCTGTAATCCCAGCGCTTTGGGAGGCTGAGGTGAGTGGATCGCCTGAACTCGCGGGTTCGAGACCTGCCTGGGCAACTTGGCAAGACCTCATCTCTACAATAAATCAAAAATTAGCTGGGCGTGGTAGCGTGCGCCTGTAGTTTCAGCTACTTGGAAGGCTGAGGCGGAAGGATTGCCAGAGCCCAGCAGGTCGAGGCTGCAGTGGCTGGGAGCGGCCACTGCACTCCAGTCTTGGTGACAGAGTGAGACTCCAACTTGGAAAAAAAAAAAGAAAAATTGAATACATTTGCTAAAGTTGTAAACATAGAGTTTGCTTTCTATAATTAAAAGCTGTACTCTGATGTGTATTTCAGGATGTAAATGAATTCCTCCTCTGTTAGAACTGTTTTTTATGCTGACTGTACTTAAGTAAATGGACTATGAAAGACTTTAAAACAAATTAATTGAAAGTTTTTATTTAGGAGAAAAAACTGCTATTTTCATTCCTTATCTTTTTGCTTTGCTTAACTATCTTTTGTAGATCACTGAAGATAACTAGCTCTTGGGTGTTTGAGTCGATTTTATTTTATTTAACCACTCCAACAGAAAATCTTTTCTGAGTATATTATACACAGTCATGCCTTTTTAAATTGTACAAATATAATTTATCTTTTTCTGTGATTCACTAAATATTGTGCACGTGAATTTTTGTTGTGTTCAGTGTATTGCTTTTATACTGTGACATCAGACTTTTCCAAATTTTAATTCCTTGTGTCTGATTTTTTTCTGTGACTGTCAGCTATTGCTTTTTACTATTGGCATTCATACATTTTTTTCACCATGTTCCTTATTTGATGCAAATAAGAAACTAGTGGTAATAATAATAATAATACACATTTATTGAGGATTTCATTATCTTGATGATCATTCCTGCGTCAAAGGCATTATTTCCATTTTGTAGAGGAAACAAGTTAGGTTTAGATAGGTTAACTGAGATTGAGAAAGCCCTAAGTGGTGAGATGGACTGTGACGCTAATGAGTGTTTCTATATGTATAAATATGTATGTATCTTTATAAATATCATCCAGATCATGACATGAATAGAGATGCTGAAAGAGTTAGAATGCAAATTCCCTTTAAGGTCAACAGGATATTTCCAACATCCAGAAGCCTTCCTTCTGTGCCCCTTCCAGTAGTATCTTCCCCGTGGATTAGTTTTCCCTGTGCTTGAACGTCATAAAAGTTGACTCATAGGAAGTTATCTTCTGTATCAGGCTTCATTTGCCCTGCAGTGCATCGGTGAGATTCATCCATGCTGTAGAGTATGGTGTTAGTTTCTTCATTTTCATTGCTGTATAGTGTTCCATTACATGAATATGTTAAAAATGTATTCTTCCTATTGATGAATAAATCAACATTTAAGTTTTTTCGTTTTTGGCTGTGTTGAATAACGCTGCTGTGAACAGTCTATACATGTTTTTAGTGGACATAAGCCCTCACTTCTCTTGGATATACCCACTATCAAAATTGCTGTGTATTGGGAATAATATATGGAGATATTAGATACTACCAAACAGTTTTTAAGTGGTTGTATCAGTTTATGTTCCCATCAGCAATGTGTTGGGGGTGGTGGTTGTTCTTCATTGTCCTACTTTTTTCTCTTTCTTTTAAATTTTAATTATTCTGGTAGGATATCTAATTTGACATCAGGGAAATGGAAATTAAAGGTTATGTTTAACGTGAAAAAAAGATGTAATGCTTTGTACTTTAAGAAACGTATATTCATATTCATGTATAGAGATTAAATAGATGTGTACATGGTCTTAAACATTGCTGGGGTTTTTTCTCTTAATCCCTGTTTTTATAAGCGAACCTCCATTGCCTGTTTATTCATTGATATTAACAAAATTTTTTCTATAATAAGGACAAGCTCAACATTCCAGTTTAGAATTTTATTTAAGGAAATTTATTTAAGGAATTTAAGATGGTAAAGATCTTTATTCAAGGAATCTATTTTATAAATGATGTCTACAAAGGAGACTTGGAGAGAACAAGAAAAATTGTATCCAAGAATGTCATAAACCCACAGGACAGAAACATACAAATTGTCTTGTAGAAGAACTGAGTAAAGATGTTTATAGCTGAAAATCTTGTTGTTTTTTATTTTTTGGTATCAAAATATAGCAGTTATCCGGTCTATCTTGAATTGTATTCATTTGATCGCTTGCATAATCTCATTCAGTTATTCTACTAAAAAGTGTTTGAATTGATTAGTTCTTGTTTTGGCACATTCAGTGCAGGCTACAGGTGTTTGACTTTTCTGTATGTGTCTTAGGTATACTACTGATTAGTCAGGCGGTCTCATCTGAAACTAATGTATAATAGTGCTAAGTTGTATAACTTGCCATACCAGTTTTACAGTGTTTTTGTTTTGCTCAAATAGATGAAAGGTTTATTTAAGTGTGGCCACACTGGTACTGCATTCCTGGTGATCTTGGTAGGTTAATGACAATCTTTGTCATAGAAATCAGGAAATGTGGGTTGAGCCTCTGGGATGGATGTAGTCGGCTCATTAAAATGCTGCTTCCCAAAGAACTGGGGATTGTTGGGAGCACTTGGTAAGTAATGTAGCTTTAAAAACCTCTCTTTCTCACTATTTCTCTATCTGTCTATCTCTCTGTCCATCCATCCATCCATCCATCCATCCATCCTGTTTTTTAAACTCTCTTAATACATCAGTGTTTAGTCATATTATGTACTGTGTGGCTGCTTTCTCTAGTAAGATTGAAAACCACTTTGGAAATCTAGGTGCATTTCTTTCCACGGTTAAGTAGGTTTTGTTTTAGTTGGAGTGTCTTGGCTAGTTGTGATGACAGTCATATTGTGAGATTGTACTGCTGCTTTGTTTAACTGGTTGGCTTTTAACTGAATTAACTTTGTCAGTCAGTGTTGTGATTTATGCCATTATTTTTTTTGTTACTAAAGGCTGGGTTGAAGAGTTACTTAAAATAAATCTCCTTGAAATACAGTCGATTAAAACAACTAAAGCAGTTTTGGTACTCAGCCATCTTTAATGTATCCTATGGACAGTATTTGAGTGAATGATATGAATTTTATAAAAATTTTAGCCCTTCTCACGGTGTATAAATGGTAGGAATGCATTTATGAGAAGAGAATTCATATTACAGTCTTGCTTTCTGTCGAGTATCCTGTTACCAGGCACATTTTACTTAATTTATTTCAGATATATTTCTTAATACCATTTCTCAAATGCAGATGAATACAAGGCAAGATTGTTGCTCATTTGAAGGTTGTTTATTTGAAGACTGTTCATGTGTGCCTGTGTTGTAAGGAAAGTGATGACAGAAGCAGAATATATTTATTAATTTTCTTGAGCAAAAACTTTAAGATATATGAGAATCTGACGTCAGGCTAGGAAAGCTTAAACAAAGACAGTGAGGTGGGTTAGTTAGTTGCTGGTAAAGGTCAATTGAGACAGGAATGAGTGAAGTTACTGACTGTTCTATCTAAGCATGACCTCTAAAGAACTCAGTAAATAAGTTATTTATTAGGACCTCAGTAAGGTAGCTAAGACCTTTTCATTTTTTTAAAAGGTGATTTCTGCATTTTGTAAGTAGTGTTGAATCTATTTATGTATTTGAGTTGGAGTCTCATGGTGTCACCCAGGGTGGAGTGCAGTGGCACACTTATGCCACTACCACCTTGGCCTGCTGGGCTCAGGCGATCCTTCCTTCTCAGGTTTCCAAGTAGCTGGAACTTCAGGCATGTGCCACCACACCTGCCTAGTTTTTTGATTCATTGTAGAGACGAGGCCTCGCCAAGTTGCCCAGGCTAGTCTCCAGCCCCTGGATTCAGGCAGTCCTCTTGCCTTGGCCTCCCAAAGTGCTGGGATTGCAGGTGTGAGCCACCACACCCAGCATAATGTTGAATTTAGAGACTATTGCCAACACTTTAAAGTCTAAAGTCATCACCTTTTCTCTTGACTTTATGTATCTGTACAATCATAAGGGCTGGGAAAATAGCATAGAGTTACCAGTGTATTTAGGAGTGAATCTGCATAATGGTTAAGTGTACTTTGCTAGCTTTTGAACTCAAAATCTTCAGCATTGGATCACTGGAGGCAAGAGCCAACAATCTTCATGATTCATTATATATTAGTAATATAAGAAGTTACATTTGTTGTTATTTTTTCCTCAGGTGAATCCTTATTATATATTTTATAAAAGACATTATCTTCCAAATTACTTTAAATCCTCTGTATAGTTTTAGGAGTCACAGCTTGCTGTGTGTATGTAGGTGAAAAAAAGTCTGTTTTTCATGGCTATATTTGTATTAATTTTATTGCTGTCACTATTTTTTTTTTTTTTTTTTTT
>CAUYQG010261784.1:0-10824 GCA_963574415.1 Tarsius wallacei
CCCGGCTGATTTTTGATTTATTGTAGAGATGAGGTCTCGCCAAGTTGCCCAGACAGGTCTCGGACACATGGGCTCAGGCAATTCAATCACCTCAGCCTCCCAAAGCGCGGGATTACAGGCTAAGCCACCGAGCCCGGCTAAATCCCAGGTGTTTAAGGCAACCAACCTTCTTTTTTCATGATAAAATATGTTGATATACCTTCATATCACATTTATTAAATGTGTGGATATATGATTGATACACTGAGTATTTCTTTGCATTATTGAAAATCTGTTTCTGCCTTGTGCTCCAGCTAGATTCTGTGTACCTTGTAAATGGGGATCACATCTTATCAAACATAGAAGTGTTCTGTAAATAAATACTTAAATGAATGAAGCCTCTGTGACCAAGGAGAATTTTACTTGGAGCATTTACCAGGGGGAGGTTCATCTGGGAAATTTGGATCTATTATTTCAACTAACAAAATGCTGAATCCATGTAGTAACTCAGGTAAGTATCTGGGTAGATACAGGAATTCTAGTTACATTTTCTCAATTTCTAGGCGGTTACAGTGACTAACAATACAATCAATGACTTGAGAAAGAGAAAGGAATCCTTGATTATCTCTTCCCTCATGGCCTATGAAGTAATAACAACTTTATGGCTTAAAGTCCTCCTCTCTTCTTTTCCCACTCCTCTACACCCTCCTCAATCCATTTCTTGAAGGGAACTGTGAGTTCAGTAGAAGGTGGAGCGGGGATTCCCTGTGGCCTGAAGCATGTCGTGCTCAGCCCTAACTGAAAACATTCTTTGTCAATTGTTGCCAAGAATGTATTTAGCACCTGTTAAATGCTAGGCATAGAGCTAATTGGGGGTGGAGGGTATGCTTTTGAGTTCATGATCTGTTTACCTGGGAATTGCTATTCTTATGATTTTGATGATTACTTCCAAATGATTTTGTTCAATACCTCCAGTAGATTCTCAGTTTTAAGAAGTCACATCTAAAAGCACATACCAGTGATTTGCCAAACCGGGGTAGAGTGACTAGATGAGAGGCCACTCTCATGGTAGAAAGCTCTTCACTGCATACTCAGTGTGCTTCTTGTGTTCCACATTTGTGTATTTCCTTTCCAAAAAAAGGAAAACAATTTTTTTTTAAATTCTAAACACCAAAAATTGACTGATTAGCTTTGCTTCGGGTTAGCATTTCGTGTCTTGAATTTTTGGTAGAAGTTTATATGTCTAGGTATTTGAGTCTGAGAAATAATCATAAAAACAAGGATATAACATTAGGTTTTTTTTATTTATTCGATCATCACAACTGGTTGGCTCCTCAGTTGGCCTACTAATTAGCCTCTTATCTGTATAATAAGAAGCCACTCCCTTGAGAGCTCTACTAAGGTCTCCCCCTGTTTCTGGTATGTGGGTTCCAATTTTAATCTATGAAGCAAAGACCACTTTGTACTTTTATGGTGCCCAGACCATTGATTCTTTTTAATACTGGATAATTTTACACTGTTAGTAAAACACAAAACCCAGACTCATTTTTCTTAGTTTCCTCTCCCCACCCCCTCCCCCTCACTAATCTAGGCTAGTGTCTGCTGTAAGTAAGTTATGACCTCATAACTTACAGTTTTTCTCAATAAATGATTTGCTTCCTTCCTTAAGCTCTCAGTTTGGGAATTGCTTGAAATCATGAGATACCAAAAATTAGTTGGAAGACACAATGGAAGAAAAGACCAAAAGATATTTGTATCCATACCTATCAAAATTACACATCCAACCGTCAGCTTCTACTTCCAGTAAGGTATCCTAAGGTTTATGCACATGAGTGAAATGTCATATGTAAAAAGCTAATTGCAGCATTGTTGACAGAAAAGATTATAAACAACTTAGGTGACTCAAAGAAATTGTTGTACCATGTCCCCAGTGGAATGTTACATAGCTTTTTTTTAATGAGGTATACACACACACACACACACACACACACACACACACACACACTGATATGGAATCATCTTCAAGAGAAATTGATAAATATAGACAACAAAAATTGTGTATAGTATCCTTCTATTTCTATAAAAATAATAGTAAACAGTTACAAAAAGGCTACACACACACACACACACACATACACATTTATATTTCCTTTGGATATCTCTGCAAGGAACAGAAGAACCTGACAATATGGATTATTCCTGAGGAAGAACTTAGATGGCAAAGATTTTGGTGGGAGAGAAACTTTTTTACTATATATGCTTTTGTACCTTTTACATTTTTTTCCATGGGAATATAGTACATAGTCAACATTTTTAAATGCTAATGACACCTATTTTTAAAGGAAAAATTTAGAAAGTGCCCATGTAAAACAAAAACCAAAAAACAATAGAGGCCTGGCCACAGTGGCTCACACCTATAATCCCAGCACTTTGTGAGGCTGAGGCAAAAGGATCATTGAGGCTAAGATATCTTTGGTTTTTTTTCTTTTTTTTGAGTTGGAGTCTCACTTTGTTGCCCAAGCTGGAGTGCAGTGGCACACTCACAGCCACCCCAGTGACGACTCCGGTGATCCTTCTGCCTCAGTCTTCCAAGTAGCTGGAACTACAGGCGCATGCTACCACGCCCAGCTAATTTTTTTTTTTTAATTTATTGTTGAGACGAGATCTTACCAAGTTGCCCGGGCTGGTCTCGAAACCATGGGCTAAGGCAATCCTCTCACCTAGGCCTCCCAAAGTGCTGGGATTACAGGCTGAGCCACTGAGCCTGGCCGAGGCTAGGATTTCAAGACTAGCTGCCATCTCTGCAAAAAGTAAAAAATTAGGCAGATGTGGTGGTATGTACCTGTAGTCCCAGCTACTTGAGAGACTGAGGCAGAAGTATTGCTTGAGCCCAGGAGTTCGAGGCTGCAGTGAGCCATGATCACACCACTACAGTCCAGCCTGGGTGACTGAACAAGACTGTCTCAAAAAACAAACTAACAATGGAAATATATAAGATGGTGCAGCCACTTTGGAATACAGTTAAACACAGAGTCCCTTAAAAAGTTAAACAGCCGGGCTCGGTGGCTCAGCCTGTAATCCCGCGCCTTGGGAGGCTGAGGTGAGTGGATCGCCTGAGCCCGCGGGTTTGAGACCCGCCTGGGCAGGCGAAACCTCATCTCTACAATAAATCAAAAAAATTAGCCGGGCGTGGTAGCGCACGCCTGTAGTTCCGGCTACTCGGAAGGCTGAGGTGGAAGGATTGCCGGAGCCAGCAGGTCGAGGCTGCGGTGGCCGGGAGCGGCCACTGCACTCCAGTCTGGGCAACTGAGTGAGACTCCAACTCAAAAAAAAACAAAAAAAATTTTACAAAATTTAGATGGGAAGTTATTTCTATCTCATTTTGCTAGTAATCTAGAATAAGCTTCCATTGGTGACTCAGATATTAAGTGCTGGTTACTTACCCTTCACGTGACTTTTGAATCCAGGATAAGGGGTAAAAACGGCATCAGTTCTTGCACAACTATTTTCTAAGGAGAAGTTAGATGAATATAAGTTTAAATATATTTCTCACTTCAAATGTATGAAATTTTGATGAACTTCCAATAATTCATATTAACATATTGCAGTAGGAGAATTTTAAATAATAGATACTAGAAATAATAATTAAATTATCATCACAGACAGAATAGATTTCAGTGACCTTCTTTACCCTTGAAAATGTATCATGATATCTAATGTTCAGATTTACATACAGAAAACCCAATAAGTGGCATAATTTAATATAATTTTAAATGAAAACCAATATTCCTAAAACTATTTGGGCCTCTGGAGAAAATAATCTGTATGTTATTTTAATTCTACTTCATCATAGAAATAACTCATCATTTTTACCAAAAATCTAAAAGTCCAGGATTTTTTATATTACTGACCAAATTAGTAAACACCTAATAAAAAGATTAATTATACATTTAATACCTTTATATTTCATAATTTCACACAAAGATGACTTTGAAATCTCAAGTGCACATACTTTTTCACTTTACCTAGACTTCCAGTGCCCATCATTTAAGAAAACCCTAATCACAAAAGTTATCTACTTTTTCCCTTCCTATCATTTTCAAAAAGTGCAATTTTAGAAAAGATATATTGTGAAAAATTGTTCCTATTTTTTTCCAAGCTGAAAAGTAGTTTCTTTTGAATTAGATAGCAACAAATAAATTACAAAGGGAGAAAACTGGAAAGTTGTTATATGTAATACTACTAATATTACATAAAGCAATTATGTTACTACTAACATGCATATTAACATGTTTGAAGTAACATTAGTAAAACAATGTGTTGGAAAATTTCCTGCAAAATTCCCTTGATTATTTTGTATAAAATGTCTGGTAAATGAAATACTAAAATTCTTTTTGATTTTTTAAAAAAAAATCATTGTTTATATTTAGGTTAAATTGATAGGTATTAAAGGAAACACACTAGCCCATTAAAATACATTTGTATTTTTTTTAGTCAACATTTCCTTAGTAGTTCTGCTATATCAAACTGTATGATTAAATTCTAAATCTATGTATCTTTTATACCTAGAGACTAAACAGACAGTCATCTTTTCGTTTTGTTTTTTTTTTGGAAACACCTCAAAATATGCTCAAAGGGGCCATCCCTTCTCTTTTCTCTTTCTATCATTTCATGAGGCTAAGGGTTAAAAAAAGGAGCTATCATCCATTCCAGAGCTATATTCCAAACATACAGATTAACTGACCAATCAGTGAGATATTCAGCATGGTGTGAAGATAGTGAATGTATGAGTGCTAGTCACTCTCCACAGCAATTCCTGCTAGCACTGTTTTGAGCCAGCAAGGGATTGAATGGGCCAAGGAATCCTGCTGAGCATTTCAATTCTTGTCAATTTCTATCCCCTGGTGGTTTATAATAATACAGTTAGCAGGGAGAACAGAGAATAACATTAGTGACACATGTGCTTGCTCCCTCAACAAACCCTTTCTCATGGGTTGCTTGTCGCTGGATTGTAGTACCTGAGATTTTGCCAGTTGCACCTGTTCTGACCAGCTAACAGGAAAGTACACCAAATTTAGAGAAACACGTGTAAAATGGTAATAGGAGGACCCAGCTGAACTTAGGACCCAACCTAAAGCCTGTATCATTTCATTATTAGGAGAATCAGTGTACCAATGTGATACGAATCACTTCGAGATGATATGACAATTCTGTGTTCATAATAATTAGCCATGAGAAAATACAGGTCACAAGAAAAATGTTCATTCCAATTATGAACTCTGCATAATTTTTTTAAGAACTACTTGTTTTGATTATTACTATGATGCCTGAGTATGATCTATGGCAGTGCTTTGCAATATTTTGTATTCTGCTGCATACCTGCAGATCTGTAAACATACTATAGCATCAAGTGGAGAGGGAAAGGAGAATTTGATGAAAAACAGCAAATGTATGCACTATGAGAGAAAGGAAAAAAGCTTAAGACACCATGGTCTTCATGACAAATTAATTCTATCGTAACATAAAACATTTCAAACAGCTCAGGAGTACTGAGAAAACTGCTCCCTCTGGAGGAATATTAACTTTACTAAGTTCACTTTATGTATTAACATCATAACTTCACAAGTACATTTACAGGCTTGACATTTATATAACTCAATTCCTTTCACTAGTGGGACTGATCAACCCTGCCTCTCACACTTCACTTCCTAAAGGAACTTTAATTTTTTCACCTGTGGTAAACATCAGCCTCTTTATTGTTAGCATTTATTTAATTTCTGTGTAACCAAAATGAAAACCAGTTTTGCAATGTAGTCTACTATTAAACAGAAGGAAATTCTACTGCCTTAGTTACTAACTAAAGCTGTTAAATAAATTGAATTGTGTTCTTAGTGTTATTCATTAAAAAAAACAAACGAAAGGATAGAGCAACTGTAAAAATTGTGATTAAAATCCTATGAAAATTAACTTCTAGGTGGTTACCTTGATTACAATCAATAACATTGCAAAATTCCCTGACGTTGTTTTCATTGATTTCAGCTTGCTTTCTTTCAATAAATGCAGATATTCGTCTGTCAATCTACAAACAACAAATATGTTTTAGCAATGTAAACACAGTAAGATTTTTAAAAGTATACCCCCTCCCCCAAAAAACTTACTTCTGCTTTTCCAGCCTTTATTTGAACTACTTCTGGATCAAAATGGATCTGTGTCTTTTTCACATCTCCTAAATCACAATCTTTGTGCTTTTCTTCCTTTTGTAGGTCGCCAGTGGAAAAGTTGGCATTTGCTTCATTCTGGTCCCCTGTTTCTGTTTTTCCTATCTCTTCAACAGAAGTTGTATTCTCCTCTTTAATGAGAGGCTGAAGTTTTGCTAAAAAAGGCTGTGAACAACACAATTCCATCTGTTGGGGTTCAAACTAACCAAAATTAATTACACATTTAATATATTTACATAACTTTCTTCTAAGTAAATATTTAATATCAATTACGAAATATAAAAAGTTACTACACCAGGATACATAGATATGACCACATATAAGTGTTTATAATTCTCCGCTATTGTGATCATTATCATTTGCTGTAAATTTATTTTTAAAAAGGAAATAGAGAAAAAAGAAAGAAAGAAAACCTGAAGAAATTCAAAATTTTCTTTGAGGAAATCATTCTGTCACTCATCTTTTATTTTGTGCCAAATCAAAGCCTTCAGTCTCTGGCACCAATGCCACTTAATTAACATGTCATTCAAATGCCTCCTCAGAACACTAAGGCTTAGTATTTTTCTTCCTTAACATGAGAGCCCAGTGCTCTCACTCAGCAAAGCCCTGCATTATCACTATATCACTGGAGATTCTCTACTTGAAACTGCAGTTGGCCAATGTGAATGAGAGAGCATAGACATGGAATATACAGGTGTTACGCTGAGTGAACACTCACTTTTCCTGGCATGGCAAAATATCATCTTGAGTTACAAAATTAAATTTTAAAAAATAAAACAAATTAGGAAAAAAACACAACACCCTACTAAGATCCATAAAGCTCTATAGCTGAAAACAGATAGATGGCTATCACTGTACTGGAGAGGGGGGAAAACCCTGTTGTGTAATGTAAATTATATTATCCATTTACTGTCCCCTCCCTCCCTCCGCACAATTAGGCTCATTTGAGTTCTTTAGCTCATTGCTCTGCCCTTTAAAAATAGGGTTAACTATTAGTTTTAACATGGAACATAGCGTTAAATTTTCCTACAAAGTCATTGAATAGAGGGCTAAAAATTGATGCTTATTCCATTAGGCAAAACACACAAACACTTATCAATGTTCCAATTATTTTTTTCATACCTACAATTTTGCTTCCATTGTCTGCTATACTAAATACTCTTCTGAAACCTTATACACTTTAATCACAGTAAACTGACCAATCCAAACAGTTCTTCCACTCATCTTTTTGACACTTCACATTTTACACTTTGATTAGAGGTAAACTGCAAACTTATACCGATTATAATTGCAGAAATGTTCAATTACAAATCAGCAAGGTCATAATTCTGTTCAGTTACTGAACTAAATATTAAAAAATATAACAATACTATTATAAATAACAATTCAGAAGTGACTTCTAATATACAGAATGAATTGTTTCAAACTGTTAAGAAAAGATAAAATAGTGACTGGCTACTTACTAAGATGAGACATTAATGTCACAGAAATTACTTTCTTTTTAAAAACTATGCTGAAACTGTTTAATTGCAATAGACACTCCAGGATGTGTCATGCTGGGATAATGCCACTTCTTGAACCACTGAAAGCACTCCATGAGCCTCCAAACTCACCCAAGGCATGGAATCATTATCATAGCATGACACACACCTGCCGTGTCTTATTGCTTAATTATAACCCACCATAGATGGAACTGTATTGAATTTTCAGTGCAAGTCTAGAATTGAATAGAATTGCATTCATTCAATCTCATACCTACATCGGCCTAGTGGACTATATTCCCTTAACTGTCCTGATCATTGTTGAAATTAACAGATTTACATCCAATCTGGATGTAAGTAAACTTTTATTAGTAAAACTATTAATATAGTGTTAAGACAGAACTGACAAATACGCCAGCTAATTTAACCACAATTAATTTCTATGTTCAATATCGAGTTAACATTTCTAACAAGAAATTTACCTGTAAAAACAAAACGTGTTGCTCAAGTGCACTAAAGAGCAGTGCAGGCTGGAATGCCGAGAGGCTCTGGAGCTTGTTCCAATCGATTGTAATTTTCACCACATCATCTCTGAGGTTCAGCTTCAAAGGGGCAAATCAGCAACATCACAAAAATTACATTATTAAGCTGTATATTTGGGACTGTCGCACAAAAAAAGATATCTATAGAGTAACATGTGACTATTTTGCTCAAAATTATAAAGTTTTTAAAGATACATTAAAATGCTCTACCTAGTTATCATTTTTAAAAGGCCAAGAAAGGTGATTCTCTCTCTCTCTCTCCCTCTCTTTCTCTCTCTCTCTCTCTCTCACACACACACACACACACACACACACACACACACACAAAATGATATCTAATATTATTCTTAGATCTGTGTAATGGGATCAATTTAGACGTGAAACCATCCACAAAAGATGAAAAGATGGAGGCTCTTTTGATATGTCAATATCTAAAAACCTTTGGATGGGGTTCAAAATAGACTTGCCCTAATTCAGAATCCAACTACTACTAGGCTCAGAGCATTAAGCAGAGGAGGCACACTGATTTATGAAAGTTCTAATATTTGTTAAATATGTTCACTAATACGTATGAGAAATAATCTGATGTCACATTAAATCACATTTTTATTGTTATCAACTTTAACCAATTTTTAAAATAATTTAAAAATCAATACTATTCATACATACATATAAAGTCTAGGGATAAATGGCAACATGTTTATCTACTTCAAATAAAAAAATATTATTTAGCTATGGAAGTTTGAAACTAACTGAAAAACAAAGATTTTTCCACAACAGTGGAATAAATTGCCAGAAACTAGATGAAATGTCTGTATCTTTTGCTAAATACTATCTTCTAATAAAATGTGAGGGCTCATTATATAAAAATTTCTTACCAGTTAGTGATATAATAGAATAAAATAATACCCAGAAAACTAACCAAAGCCCTGAATATAAAATTAATAGCAAAATCTGTCAAAATAATAGAGTGAGAGCTTCCATCAGTCTTTTGAGTAAATAAAAGTGAACCGCCATAAACTTTTCTAGGGACATGTGTTTATAACAAAGTGTAAGGATATATTTCATAGTAGGATCAAGTTAACTAAATTTATTTTTCAGAAATAATCTATAAAAAAAGTCAATCATCTTCTATGTAATAAAGATACGTGTTATATGAGTTCAAATACAGATTTTATGAGTTGTAATTATAATAAAAACAAAAATCACTATATAAGGATCAAAGAGATCCAAGGTTACCAATAAAAAGGTAATATATTGAATAAATACTATGTGACAGAAATTTACTGCTCTTGGAACATGAGACCAGAAGTGTAAAGAAATATGAAATTTTATGTAGGCTACACTGGCAAAAACTAGTTTATATTAATTAAGATTTTACATTAAGATTAATGCATTAAGATTAATTTAACTTATATTCCTTTAATGCCTATACTTTGTTAGACCATAACTTATTTATGGAAGTAACCCATTATTATATTTTTATAGTCCTCAGAAAAATCTATAATTGATTGTAGCAAATTTATGAATATGATTTGAGGATAAAGCAGGAAAAACCAAAAGTAAAGCATCACAATTTCTAGAGAAAATAATTTATAGAGAACAGGTCTTAATGTTTGGATCATATTTTCATTTCAATTCAGCAGAATTATGTAAGCCTTCAAGGGCAATTAAAGTAATTGGTTTTTTAAGAAAACCACATAATAATGTCACAAATTAATTCTAAAATTATCTCAATACATCTAACCATTCATTCAACAGATTCCCTATATGTAGCATGAATGCTATGCATTTTTATCCTATAGAACTTGGACTAGTAAACTACTCACTTAAAAAAATCTCTGTAAGTCTGCTATTACCATAGACTTTAAATATGCATTTTCAGTAAAAACTTTATCAAATTACTACAAAAATCCAAGCTAAAAATAAGTAATCCTTTGGCTTGGTAAATGGGTCATGCAGAGGCAAGCAAAAAATGTTACATTCAGTAAATTTTGAGATCTAAAGTAGAAAATTCTTCTTAACATGTTTCCTACTGAGAAGAGTAATAATAATACAATGATGCTTAGAATGATAAAGGATGAACTTAGGCATATTACAACATACATTTTAGAAATCCTTTAAACTTATTGCAAAGAATATACTGATTCCCCTGGGGGCAATTTTGTAAGTATGGTACTTTCGTTTTCATAATTCTTAAACGGCACTTCTCAAAATATAAAGTATTACCAAAATGGCTAGCATTTAATTGATGAGACAGTCTTATTCTGGACACTTTAATAGAAGGTCCCTTCACTGTGTCATGGTTAAATTCACCAAATATTTACTCTAAACATTTTTGACATGTGACACGGTAAATTTTAATCACTTTTCTACTTGTAATTTTAGAATACCTGAATGTTTAAAAATTTTATATTAGTTTGAAAAATTCAGCCGAGCTCGGTGGCTCAGCCTGTAATCCCGCGCTTTGGGAGGCTGAGGTGACTGGATTGCCTGAGCCTGCGGGTTCGAGACCCGCCCAGGCAACTTGGTGAGACCGCATCTCTACAATAAATCAAAAATTATCCGGGCGTGGTAGCGCGCGCCTGTAGTTCCAGCTACTTG